>JAYKKM010000072.1:1525000-1810361 GCA_035772405.1 Chrysogorgia sp. JL179-B06 | reverse complement strand
AAAGTTCTACTGTATATATTATTGTTTGTGTTAAGTATTTAACCTCGTTCTTTTAATGGTGGTCAGGTGATGCGACTATTACCAGTAAACGAAGTAAAAAATGTGTGGAATACATCAGCGATGTGTCGTGGCCTATGTTGACAGAGTGGCTACTAGATACGAAATCAGAGAAACATGCAAGTGAGGTAAGCTATGATGTTTCACGGTTTGTCGGAGTATTTGACTTAGCGGAATATAGTGTTTTGTTTTAGATAACGTTGAATTAAGAAATAGAAAACGTGTCGCGTGTGATTATCGAGTTATAATAGTACGAGAGATGCGTGTAGAGCGCGAGGCGATAGCCGAGTGTTTTACTAGCTTCTCGAGTGCCATTATAACTCGATAATCACACAAGACAAAGTTTTTTATTTCTTTTATAAAATAACACCATTATTATTAACAATAAAGCCATGAAAAATGCAGATTTACCTGTTATAAGACTCGATTAGCCTTGTATCCAGGTATTCTTGACTTGTTTTTGTGATTTAAACTACTTAAAATCCGTGAAAAACGACAAAATCTACGCGAGGAATCACACGTCCGCTTATGCTTTATTGAGTTATAATGCACGGTTTTTGTGCTCAGTAACCAATCAGAGAGCGTGTTCTCGATCATTTACTTCCGGTTATTTTATAATATACGACGAAGCGGCCGCCAGATTATCGATTAATTTCTACATAAACCGTTTTTACGAAGGGTATACACGTTCTCGTGACACGTATGTTATGTATTTAGACTCGGTAATTCCAAATCTATTTTCAGAATTGAAAATGGTTAAATATTGACTGAGATATTGTTCAACATCTACGACGAAACAGCCTTTTGCAATTTGTTAACTACAAATACACGGCGTGCGGGGTTCGGGGTTCGGGGACCAGTGACGGGGAAAATCCTGCAGGGGATAGAAAAGGCAGGCGAGGGGTTATTTGCTGATACGTATTTCTAGTTATTAATATATCGATGTTCTTTTCTCCTCAGTGTTTTCAGTTGGTGTCCTGTCTCCTTAAAATCCAAGAATTAGGTAAAGGTTTCAGAATTTTTTTATTGGGTGTTGTCATTTGTTGTTGTTGTTGTTGTTGTTGTTGTTGTTGTTGTTGGTGTTGGTGGTGGTGGTGTCATGTGTTGGTGTCATGTGTTGGTGTTGTCATGTGTTGGTGTTGTCATGTGTTGTTGTTGTCATGTGTTGTTGTTGTTGGTGTTGTCATGTGTTGTTGTTGTTGGTGTTGTCATGTGTTGTTGTTGTTGGTGTTGTCATGTGTTGTTGTTGGTGTTGTCATGTGTTGTTGTTGTCATGTGTTGGTGTTGTCATGTGTTGTTGTTGTCATGTGTTGGTGTTGTCATGTGTTGCTGTTGTCATGTGTTGTTGTTGTTGGTGTTGTCATGTGTTGTTGCTGTTGGTGTTGTCATGTGTTGTTGTTGTTGGTGTTGTCATGTGTTGGTGTTGTCATGTGTTGTTGTTGTCATGTGTTGTTGTTGTTGTCATGTGTTGTTGTTGTCATGTGTTGTTGTTGTCATGTGTTGTTGTTGTTGTTGTCATGTGTTGTTGTTGTTGGTGTTGTCATGTGTTGGTGTTGTCATGTGTTGGTGTTGTCATGTGTTGTTGTTGTCATGTGTTGGTGTTGTCATGTGTTGGTGTTGTCATGTGTTGGTGTTGTCATGTGTTGTTGTTGTTGGTGTTGTCATGTGTTGTTGTTGTTGGTGTTGTCATGTGTTGTTGTTGTTGGTGTTGTCATGTGTTGTTGTTGGTGTTGTCATGTGTTGTTGTTGTCATGTGTTGGTGTTGTCATGTGTTGTTGTTGTCATGTGTTGGTGTTGTCATGTGTTGCTGTTGTCATGTGTTGCTGTTGTCATGTGTTGCTGTTGTCATGTGTTGTTGTTGTTGGTGTTGTCATGTGTTGTTGCTGTTGGTGTTGTCATGTGTTGTTGTTGTTGGTGTTGTCATGTGTTGTTGGTGTTGTCATGTGTTGTTGTTGTTGGTGTTGTCATGTGTTGTTGGTGTTGTCATGTGTTGTTGTTGTTGGTGTTGTCATGTGTTGTTGGTGTTGTCATGTGTTGTTGTTGTTGTTGTTGTTGTTGTTGTCGGCGTCGGCGTCGTCCATTTGGATGTTGATCTCGTCATCGTTGTTGATCTGTTCGTCGTTGCTTTGTACTGTTGTGCTTGTGTTGATGTTATTGTGAATGTTTTTGTATTTATCACCATGCAGTTGTTTTTTTCATTCTCTTCTGTCGGTTACAGAAAAAGATACTCTTCAAACGCTGTTCAATCACGTGACTCAACGGGAACATGATGTGCCATATTGGGATATGTAAGTAGAATATTATTTCAGGTTTTATTACGATTATTATCAGATTGACTCCTCGTGAAGCTAGTGTTTCAAGTAATAGATCAAACACGAGAAAGAGTGTTTCATCCGATATCCAGTCCCCGAGAAGTAGGTTGAAAAACGAGGCGATATAGCCGAGTTTTTTAACCGAATTCGAGGTGACTGGATAGAGGATGGAACACTCTTTCGAGTGTTTGATATTCCATCTCGAACGAATTAGTATTTTAAGAGAAATTTGAGGTGGAAATTGTCAAAATCCTATGCTAATTAAGACCACAGGTATCCAGTTGTCCGTCTCGCTACTGATTTTCTTTGTTTTCGGCTCATGAATTATTAATGAGTTTGAGATGTAATAGATCAAACACGAGTTTGAGTGTTTCATCAGGGGTTCCAAACACGAGAAATCAAATGAAAACCGAGGGCGTAGCCCGAGGTTTTTATTGTTTTCGAGTGTTTGGAGTCCCCTGATGAAACACGACAAACGAGTGTTTGATCTAGCTTCTCAAACGAGTATTCCTATAGCGATTTGCTCCCATAGCGATTTTATTTTAATATGTAGATTAAGAAATGTGATCCAGTTCACTAGGAAGTTTCCTACAGGTTTTCATTGGGTATCAAAACTCATGCATGTGATGCGGTATACGTTCATGGATTGGCTATGATAATTCATGAATTATTAATGAGTTTGAGAAGTTCACATCCACTTTCCTGGCCCCGAGGAAAAGCCAGTAAGTTTCTCGATTCAGTCTTTTCTTGAGATCAGTTGGGCTCTGTAGCCTGCGTGCAGGCGATTTCCGAACGTCTATGCGCGTAGGTTGTGGGCCACTGATGTAATATGTCTGTAAGAACGAGAAAACGTTCTTTACCACGGTATCAAAACAGCTAGAAGTGTGTTGAAAAACGAGGCCGTAGGCCGAGATTTTTAACAACTTCGAGGTGTTTTGAGACCGTGGTAGAACTATTTCGAGTTCTTGATATAGCTTCTGAAACGAATCAGTATATTTAAAGAGAAAATTGAGCTGAAAGTTGGCTTAATTTATGGAAGTTCTTTACCACGATATCAAACCACCGTCATGACACTGATTTCCTTTGTTCTATCTTTATGAATTATTAATGAGTTTGAGAACACTAAATAAAGACTGGATCGAGCAACTATTCAGAAAATGAAGCCGGAAGTAGCTCGTGGCGGCCATCTTGTTGGGTGGTCACTCCAATATGGCCGCCACGCGCTAATCCCGGCTTCATAGTTACTGTTATGGAGCCGTAGTTTGTGTTCTAAATTACGGGAAAACCTTCGACAACTGATTCATTTTACCATCTTAAAATATCAGAGACAGATAATCTCTGTCGCCTATAGTAAAACTATATAACGTGGTCCCAAAAAGATGGCCGCCACGAGCTACTTACTGCTTCATTTTCTGAACAATAGTTGCTCGATCCAGTCTTTATTTAGCGATCAGTGGGCTCCTTTGAGAAGAACGAGTACTGGTAGAATTCGTACTTCTTCTGGATCTATACCTTCCTAATGTCTTTTCAGGTTCCAAGTGCAAGCGGTCGCATCTTTATTGCAGTCCATTCTTAAACGATTGTCGAGTGAAAGAGAGCAAAGGAAATACCGCACTGTATTTGTTTTTGCTTGTATGGAAAGGTTAACAAAGCTTCTAAAAAGCCGCTGTCCTCAAGGTATGATGACTCAACAACTGTTTCCCTGAATAAATTTGGCCAAGCGATGAAACATAATATGGTATGCGGAAACAGCTTGTAAAGCTGGATTTCGATTAAGTATAGGTAACCACCGTATGATAGCGTGTGCAATTAAGGATTTACACTAGGCTTGGGCGGTTCTCAAAAAAACCGAAACCGAAAACCGACATGAAAAAACCGACAAAACCGGTTTTTGTCCGCCATCTTGAAAATCCGTTTAATCGCGTCATGATTGAACTTTCTCCGCTAGCAAAAGAAAGACGAAAAATAGACTGCGAAAAATCTTATCAAGGTCTATTTCATAGTTGTTTCTCCAAAGACAGATAATTTTCCAACACAAAGAAAAGAAAGTCCTGTTATTGCGTCAATGCAGACATAATATTTAAGCATGCGTCAAAAGTATTTAATGTTTTATGTTTTAATCAAAACACTGTTTTATTAAAAAACAGTTAAAAGTTATTAATACTATAATATAAATAATACTATTCACTATTGTCTTATGTTTATAAGTTGTCCGCTAAAAAAACAAGCATGTCAACTTTTCGAGGGTTTAGTTTCGCGCGTGCTGGTGTACTGACAAGTCCTGCCTTGCTAAACAATCGTTCTGATGGCGAGAAACTTGAAGTGTGAATGGCTAGATATTGTTTGGAAAGCTGACTTAGCAGAGGGAATTCATTTTTATTTCTTTGCCACCACTTCAGTGGATTCTCATCTCCGTCGATTATTGGATATTCGGATAAATATCGCTGAATTTCTGCGGATAATCGATATATCGCGTGCTGACTTTGCGATAAGAAGCGCTATGGTTTGATCCGCAACCCGATCAAGCTTTATTCCATTCCAGGCGCGTATATAGACGGCGATATACAATTCTTCAGTCGGTTTTTTTCGGTTTTTCGGTTTTCTCATAAAAGCGAAACCGTTAAACCGGTTTTGAGAAAAAACCGATAAAACCGAAAAACCGCCCAAGCCTAATTTACACCATGAGTGACATTTGAAAATTGGGCCAAAATTGCACGAGCCGTTAAGCGAATGCAATTTCGCACAATTTTCAAATATCACGAGTAAGTGTAAATCCTTAATTGCACGAGCAAAATCATATGATTACTCATTTATTATATGGCTTTTGGTTCATTTTGTTCTCTGTTTTTAACGTTGTGTTTGTCTTCAGATGTTGCCGTTTACCTTACCTCTGAGCTTGTTGATTTCGCTTCATGTTTACACGCGTTACTGGTCGTTAAGCATTCATTTTCTTCACTTATAGATAAACAGCTTTCAAGAAAAGCAGCATTAATGTTCCAGGACGTGTTATTGATTGAACTTTTTCATCAAACATGCTCAAATCCTCTTTTATTTTCATCTAAATCAACTCAGAAATTTTCCCGCAAAAACTTATCGGTCCGGAAAAAGGCGTATTGCCCTCTCACAGCGCCGGGAGGGCAATACGCTTTTTTCCGGACCTCTCACGAACCAATCAGCGTGCGCCATCTTTCTTAGCCATATAATAAATGATTTTATTGCACTGTTCTCAGCCAATCAGAATCCAATAATTTTGTCATGATGACTTTTCTATTGTACAAATTGAATGGTTTTCTACTTGGTAAAAAGTCGTTTGCGCGACTTTATTCGCTTAATCCAAATCCAGCTTAATCCAAATCCAGCTTAAAGGGGAACTGTACCCAAAAAATAAATTACTTTTAAATAAAAGGCCTTTAAGTATAATGTTTAGAAATGTTAATAGTTTTACGATATATATATGTATATACCAAGACAAATTTTCGGATAGAATGTTGGCTAAGGATAAAAGAGTGCTCAATACTGTAAACATTAGAGCAGGTATATAGTAAACTTAAAAACTTTATTGTCGCTACTCGGAGTTTCACGCTTTACACGATCATCCGGCAACTGTTGCCTGATGATCGTGTAAAGCGTGAAACTCCGAGTAGCGACAATAAAGTTTTTAAGTTTACTATATATATATATATATATATATATATATATATCTGCTCTTGTACTCGAGAAATAACGTTTTATGCTTTTGGACGCCGCCATTTTGAGTTTGTTCGGCGGCTCAAGATCGATGTACAGCGGTGGTTTTCTTTTCAATTTTGACGTCTTTGAGTGCTATATTTTGTTCCTTGCACTCAAGTGACGTCAAATTGAAAAGAAACCCCCGCTGGACCTCGAGTCTGAGCCGTCGAGCAAACTCGAAAATGGCGGCGTCCAGAAGCATAAAATGAAAACGTTATTTCTCGAGTACAAGAGCAGATACCGTAACACTATTAACTTTTCTAAACATTATACTTAAAGACATTTTATTTAAAAGTAATTTATTGTTTGGGTACAGTTCCCCTTTAAGTGATGATGGTGGTTATGATGATGATTATCATAATCGTAAACATCGTCGTAAACATCATCGTAATAATTGATGATGATGGTAATGATCATTATATAATGTTATAAAATAACCGGAAGTGAATGAGCGAGAACACGCTATCTCATTGGTTACTGAGCTCAAAAACCGTGCATTATAACTCAATAAAGCATAAGCTGACGTGATTCCTCGCGTAGATTTTGCCGTTTTTGACGGATTTTAAGTAGTTTAAAGCACAAAAGAAAGTCAAAGAATACCTTTATGTTTTAACTGCAACGTTGAGTGCATTTTCATCGCTAAAATCGCCGACGTGTTTTCATCAAAGGCTTCCTAGCAACGTGCGTTGCTATGTGCTAGCAACGTCTCTTATAACAGGTAAATCTACATTTTTCATGGCTTTATTGTTAATTTGATGGTGTTATTTTATAAAAGAAATAAAAAACTTTGTCTTGTGTGATTATCGAGTTATAATGGCACTGCTATCGCCTCGTGTTTTACACGCATCTCTCGTGCCATTATAACTCGATAATCACACGCGACACGTTTTTTATTTCTTAAATATAAAATTGTTAACTACTGCTGTTTCATGTTTACATTTAGGCGAAGAAAGCTTACGCGTGGCGATTTTGTGCTACTTAGAGGATTATGGAAAGGTCGGTGCCGAAAAAACGTCGTAGTTTTAAATTTCTGCATCTATTCTCATTATTATATGTCTCATTATTCTACTGCTTATAACAGTTTTACCGCAAAAGTGGTCACAGCAATATGGCGCCAATTAACTTCATTTTTTGCCGCACGCGAACAATCGATCCAGTCCTATTTTAGAGAATGAACAGTATAGTTTCGTCCAGTGAGTTAGCTAGGACGATCTGGGACTCTATCTTGGCCATTAATGGTAGTCGAGGGATGCAGAGGCGATGTCAGTTGGATTGTCTGCATCCACCAGAGTTTCAACTGTCTTTTAGTGATTTTACCACTTTTGAATCTCGAATGCAATATTTTATTTGATATATTCAGAGATTCAGACGACTGTTATCTTTTTCAGGGTCCCTTGAAGTTGAAAACGAATGAGAACTGTACTTCAGAAGCGTTTATGGATGTGACCAACACTTTTATTAAGACTGTCTTGAGGTAATAAAAAAGTAGAATGCTGCGTAGACAGTGTTTTGGATATACAGTAAACACCCGCTATGAAGAACCTACATTTTTCCAAATCAGCCTGGGATAGGTTCTTATATATTTGATATCTAACAAAAAATCAGGGTGTTAGGTTCTTCTTATAAATTAGTTTGTAATTATTTTACTGGAGAAAGACAACTCAATAAACCATAAAGCCACAATTCAGTAACTGAAAAACACTTATGTCAATGAGATGATATGGGTGACATTAACTAGGCAGTACTTTCAGTTTTCTTTGTAGATGATAAGAGTATAAGACTAGTATACAACAATATTAAGGTACATCTTCCTTAACACTGAACAGTTCTATTACTGCTACAGCTCATAGCAGTATTTTTATTATTATTATTATTATTATTTATTTAAAATTCTTTATCCACGGTAGCCTATCAACAATATTACAAAGATAAAAGTGAATTAAAATGTTGCTTTTCATAGGGCCGTGTCTTACATTATTAAAGTACTAACATTAAAAATGCTATTGCACCAGATTTCGCGTCAGATTTCGCGTCAGATTTCGCACCAGATTTCGCGCCTCATTTCGCACCTCATTTCGCACCAGATTTCGCACCTCATTTCGCACCTCATTTCGCACCACGTTTCGCACCACATTTCGCACCTCATTTCGCGTCGGATTTCGCACCTCATTTCGCACCAGATTTCGCACCAGATTTCACACCAGATTTCGCACCTCATTTCGCACCAGATTTCGCACCTCATTTCGCACCAGATTTCGCACCAGATTTCGCACTTATCTCGCACGAGATTTCGCACCTCATTTCGCAACTCATTTCGCACCTCATTTCGCGTCAGATTTCGCACCTCATTTCGCACCAGATTTCGCACGAGATTTCGCACCTCATTTCGCACCAGATTTCGCACCTCATTTCGGACCAAATTTCGCACCAAATTTCGGACAAGATTTCGCACCAAATTTCGCACCAGATTTCGCACCAGATTTCGGACAAGATTTCGGACAAGATTTCGCACCAAATTTCGGACCAAATTTCGGACCAGATTTCGGACCAAATTTCGGACCAGATTTCGGACCAGATTTCGGACCAAATTTCGCACCAAATTTCGGACCAGATTTCGGACCAGATTTCGGACCAGATTTGGCACCAAATTTCGCACCAGATTTCGGACCAATTTTCGCACCAAATTTCGCACTATTTCGGACCAGATTTCGGATTTCGCACCAAATTTCGCACCAGATTTCGCACCAGATTTCGGACCAGAAAGATTTCGGACCAAAATTTCGCACAATTTCGGACCAGATTTCGCCAATTTCGGACAAGATTTCGGACCAAGATTTCGCCAGATTTCGGACCAGATTTCGGACCAGATTTCGCAAGATTTCGGACCAGATTTCAGACCAAATTTCGGACCAGATTTCGCACCAGATTTCGCACCAAATTTCGACAAGATTTCGGACCAATTTCGGACCAGATTTCGTACCAAATTTCGCGCAGATTTCGGACCAGATTTCAGACCAGATTTCGGACCAGATTTCGCGCACCAGATTTCGCACCAAATTTCGGACAAGATTTCGGACCCAATTTCGGACCAGATTTCGCGCAAGATTTCGCACAAGATTTCGCGCAAGATTTCGCACAAGATTTCGCACCAGATTTCGGACCAGATTTCGCACCAGATTTCGCACCAAATTTCGGACAAGATTTCGGACCCAATTTCGGACCAGATTTCGCGCAAGATTTCGCACAAGATTTCGCGCAAGATTTCGCGCAAGATTTCGCACAAGATTTCGCACCAGATTTCGGACCAGATTTCGCACCAGATTTCGCACCAGATTTCGCACCAAATTTCGCACCAGATTTCGCACCAGATTTTCGCACCAAATTTCGGACCAGATTTCGGACCAATTTCGACAAGATTTCGGACCAGATTTGGCACCAAGATTTGGGACCAGATTTCGCACCAAATTTCGCACCAGATTTCACCAGATTTCGTACCAAATTTCGCGCAAGATTTCGGACCAGATTTCAGACCAGATTTCGGACCAGATTTCGCACCAGATTTCGCACCAAATTTCGGACAAGATTTCGGACCCAATTTCGGACCAGATTTCGCGCAAGATTTCGCACAAGATTTCGCGCAAGATTTCGCACAAGATTTCGCACCAGATGTCGGACCAGATTTCGCACCAGATTTCGCACCAGATTTCGCACCAGATTTCGCACCAAATTTCGGACCAGATTTCGGACCAGATTTCGGACAAGATTTCGCACCAAATTTCGGACCAGATTTCGCACCAGATTTCGCACCAAATTTCGCACCAGATTTCGCACCAGATTTCGCACCAGATTTCGGACCAGATTTCGCACCAGATTTCGCACCAAATTTCGCACCAGATTTCGCACCAGATTTCGCGCAAGATTTCGGACCAGATTTCGGACACCAGATTTCGCACCAGATTTCGCACCAGATTTCGGACCAGATTTCGCCAGATTTCGCACCAATTTTCGCACCAGATTTCGCACCAACTTTCGGACAAGATTTCGGACCCAGATTTCGGGACCAGATTTTATTTCGGACCAGATTTCGCGCAGATTTCGCAAAGATTTCGCGCAAGATTTCGCACAAGATTTCGGACCAGATTTCGCACCAGATTTCGCACCAAATTTCGGACCAAATTTCGCACCAAATTTCGGACAAGATTTCGCACCAAATTTCGCACCAAATTTCGCACCAGATTTCGCACCAGATTTCGGACAAGATTTCGGACAAGATTTCGGACCAGATTTGGCACCAAATTTGGGACCAGATTTCGGACCAGATTTCGGACCAAATTTCGCACCAAATTTCGCACCAGATTTCGGACCAAATTTCGCACCAGATTTCGCACCAGATTTCGCACCAGATTTCGCACCAGATTTCGGACCAGATTTCGGACCAGATTTCGGACCAGATTTCGCACCAGATTTCGGACCAGATTTCGCACGAGATTTCGCACCAGATTTCGGACCAGATTTCGCACCAGATTTCGCACCAAATTTCGCACCAGATTTCGCACCAGATTTCGCACCAAATTTCGGACCAGATTTCGGACCAGATTTCGGACAAGATTTCGCACCAAATTTCGGACCAGATTTCGCACCAGATTTCGCACCAAATTTCGCACCAGATTTCGCACCAGATTTCGCACCAAATTTCGGACCAGATTTCGGACAAGATTTCGCACCAAATTTCGGACCAGATTTCGCACCAGATTTCGCACCAAATTTCGCACCAGATTTCGCACCAGATTTCGCACCAGATTTCGCACCAGATTTCGCACCAGATTTCGCGCAAGATTTCGGACCAGATTTCGGACCAGATTTCGCACCAGATTTCGGACCAGATTTCGCACCAGATTTCGCACCAACTTTCGGACAAGATTTCGGACCCAATTTCGGACCAGATTTCGGACAAGATTTCGGACCAGATTTGGCACCAAATTTGGGACCAGATTTCGGACCAGATTTCGGACCAAATTTCGCACCAAATTTCGCACCAAATTTCGCACCAGATTTCGGACCAGATTTCGGACCAGATTTCGGACCAGATTTCGCACCAGATTTCGGACCAAATTTCGCACGAGATTTCGCACGAGATTTCGCACCAGATTTCGGACCAGATTTCGGACCAGATTTCGCACCAGATTTCGCACCAGATTTCGGACCAGATTTCGCGCAAGATTTCGCGCAAGATTTCGCACAAGATTTCGGACCAGATTTCGCACCAAATTTCGCAGCAGATTTCGGAGCAGATTTCGCACCAAATTTCACACCAGATTTCGCACCAAATTTCGGACCAGATTTCGCACCAAATTTCGCACCAAATTTCGGACAAGATTTCGCACCAAATTTCGCACCAAATTTCGCACCAGATTTCGGACAAGATTTCGGACCAGATTTGGCACCAAATTTGGGACCAGATTTCGCACCAAATTTCGGACCAGATTTCGGACCAAATTTCGCGCAAGATTTCGGACCAAATTTCGCGCAAGATTTCGGACCAGATTTCAGACCAGATTTCGGACCAGATTTCGGACAAGATTTCGGACCCAATTTCGGACCAGATTTCGGACAAGATTTCGGTCCAGATTTCGCACCAAATTTCGCACAAGATTTCGGACCAAATTTCGCACCAAATTTCGCACCAGATTTCGCACCAGATTTCGCACCAACTTTCGGACAAGATTTCGGACCCAATTTCGGACCAGATTTCGCGCAAGATTTCGCACAAGATTTCGCGCAAGATTTCGCACAAGATTTCGGACCAGATTTCGCACCAGATTTCGGACCAGATTTCGCACCAAATTTCGCACCAGATTTCGGACCAAATTTCGCACCAGATTTCGCACCAGATTTCGCACCAAATTTCGGACAAGATTTCGGACAAGATTTCGCACAAGATTTCGCACCAAATTTCGCACCAGATTTCGGACCAAATTTCGCACCAAATTTCGCACCAGATTTCGCACCAGATTTCGGACCAGATTTCGCACCAGATTTCGCACCAAATTTCGCACCAGATTTCGCACCAAATTTCGCGCAAGATTTCGGACCAGATTTCGCACCAAATTTCGCGCAAGATTTCGGACCAGATTTCGGACCAAATTTCGCACGAGATTTCGGACCAAATTTCGCACCAGATTTCGCACCAGATTTCGGACCAGATTTCGGACCAAATTTCGCACCAGATTTCGCACCAAATTTCGCACCAAATTTCGCACCAGATTTCGCACCAAATTTCGGACCAGATTTCGGACCAGATTTCGGACCAGATTTCGGACCAGATTTCGCACCAGATTTCGGACCAGATTTCGGACCAGATTTCGGACCAGATTTCGCACCAACTTTCGGACAAGATTTCGCACCAAATTTCGGACAAGATTTCGCACCAAATTTCGCACCAAATTTCGCACCAGATTTCGGACAAGATTTCGGACCAGATTTGGCACCAAATTTGGGACCAGATTTCGCACCAAATTTCGGACCAGATTTCGGACCAAATTTCGCGCAAGATTTCAGACCAGATTTCAGACCAGATTTCAGACCAGATTTCGCACCAGATTTCGCACCAAATTTCGGACAAGATTTCGGACCCAATTTCGGACCAGATTTCGCGCAAGATTTCGCACAAGATTTCGCGCAAGATTTCGCACAAGATTTCGGACCAGATTTCGCACCAGATTTCGCACCAGATTTCGGACCAAATTTCGCACCAGATTTCGCACCAAATTTCGCACCAAATTTCGCACCAGATTTCGGACAAGATTTCGGACCAGATTTGGCACCAAATTTGGGACCAGATTTCGCACCAAATTTCGGACCAGATTTCGCGCAAGATTTCGCACAAGATTTCGCGCAAGATTTCGCACAAGATTTCGGACCAGATTTCGCACCAGATTTCGGACCAGATTTCGGACCAAATTTCGCACCAGATTTCGCACCAAATTTCGGACCAGATTTCGCGCAAGATTTCGCACAAGATTTCGCGCAAGATTTCGCACCAGATTTCGGACCAGATTTCGCACCAGATTTTCGGACCAGATTTCGGACCAAATTTCGGACCAGATTTCGCACCAGATTTCGGACCAAATTTCGCACGAGATTTCGCACGAGATTTCGGACCAGATTTCGGACCAGATTTCGGACCAGATTTCGCACCAGATTTCGGACCAGATTTCGCGCAAGATTTCGCGCAAGATTTCGCACAAGATTTCGGACCAGATTTCGCACCAAATTTCGCAGCAGATTTCGGAGCAGATTTCGCACCAAATTTCACACCAGATTTCGCACCAAATTTCGGACCAGATTTCGCACCAAATTTCGGACAAGATTTCGCACCAAATTTCGCACCAAATTTCGCACCAGATTTCGGACAAGATTTCGGACCAGATTTGGCACCAAATTTGGGACCAGATTTCGCACCAAATTTCGGACCAGATTTCGGACCAAATTTCGCGCAAGATTTCAGACCAGATTTCAGACCAGATTTCGGACCAGATTTCGGACCAGATTTCGGACCAGATTTCGCACCAGATTTCGGACCAGATTTCGGACCAGATTTCGGACCAGATTTCGCACCAACTTTCGGACAAGATTTCGGACCCAATTTCGGACCAGATTTCGCGCAAGATTTCGCACAAGATTTCGCGCAAGATTTCGCACAAGATTTCGGACCAGATTTCGCACCAGATTTCGGACCAGATTTCGGACCAAATTTCGCACGAGATTTCGCACCAAATTTCGCACCAAATTTCGCACCAGATTTCGCACCAAATTTCGGACCAGATTTCGGACAAGATTTCGCACAAGATTTCGCACCAAATTTCGCACCAGATTTCGGACCAAATTTCGGACCAAATTTCGCACCAGATTTCGCACCAAATTTCGCACCAAATTTCGCACCAGATTTCGCACCAGATTTCGCACCAAATTTCGGACCAGATTTCGGACCAGATTTCGGACAAGATTTCGCACCAAATTTCGGACCAGATTTCGCACCAGATTTCGCACCAAATTTCGCACCAGATTTCGCACCAGATTTCGCACCAAATTTCGGACCAGATTTCGGACAAGATTTCGCACCAAATTTCGGACCAGATTTCGCACCAGATTTCGCACCAAATTTCGCACCAGATTTCGCACCAGATTTCGCACCAGATTTCGGACCAGATTTCGCACCAGATTTCGCACCAGATTTCGCACCAAATTTCGCACCAGATTTCGCGCAAGATTTCGGACCAGATTTCGGACCAGATTTCGCACCAGATTTCGGACCAGATTTCGCACCAGATTTCGCACCAACTTTCGGACAAGATTTCGGACCCAATTTCGGACCAGATTTCGGACAAGATTTCGGACCAGATTTGGCACCAAATTTGGGACCAGATTTCGGACCAGATTTCGGACCAAATTTCGCACCAAATTTCGCACCAAATTTCGCACCAGATTTCGGACCAGATTTCGGACCAGATTTCGGACCAGATTTCGCACCAGATTTCGGACCAAATTTCGCACGAGATTTCGCACGAGATTTCGCACCAGATTTCGGACCAGATTTCGGACCAGATTTCGCACCAGATTTCGCACCAGATTTCGGACCAGATTTCGCGCAAGATTTCGCGCAAGATTTCGCACAAGATTTCGGACCAGATTTCGCACCAAATTTCGCAGCAGATTTCGGAGCAGATTTCGCACCAAATTTCACACCAGATTTCGCACCAAATTTCGGACCAGATTTCGCACCAAATTTCGCACCAAATTTCGGACAAGATTTCGCACCAAATTTCGCACCAAATTTCGCACCAGATTTCGGACAAGATTTCGGACCAGATTTGGCACCAAATTTGGGACCAGATTTCGCACCAAATTTCGGACCAGATTTCGGACCAAATTTCGCGCAAGATTTCGGACCAGATTTCAGACCAGATTTCGGACCAGATTTCGCACCAGATTTCGCACCAAATTTCGGACAAGATTTCGGACCCAATTTCGGACCAGATTTCGCGCAAGATTTCGCACAAGATTTCGCGCAAGATTTCGCACAAGATTTCGGACCAGATTTCGGACCAGATTTCGGACCAGATTTCGCACCAGATTTCGCACCAGATTTCGCACCAAATTTCGCACCAAATTTCGCACCAGATTTCGCACCAGATTTCGCACCAAATTTCGGACCAAATTTCGCACCAGATTTCGCACCAAATTTCGGTCCAGATTTCGGACAAGATTTCGCACAAGATTTCGCACCAAATTTCGCACCAGATTTCGGACCAAATTTCGCACCAAATTTCGCACCAGATTTCGCACCAGATTTCGCACCAACTTTCGGACAAGATTTCGGACCCAATTTCGGACCAGATTTCGCGCAAGATTTCGCACAAGATTTCGCGCAAGATTTCGCACAAGATTTCGGACCAGATTTCGCACCAGATTTCGGACCAGATTTCGGACCAAATTTCGCACCAGATTTCGCACCAAATTTCGCACCAAATTTCGCACCAGATTTCGCACCAAATTTCGGACAAGATTTCGGACAAGATTTCGCACAAGATTTCGCACCAAATTTCGCACCAGATTTCGGACCAAATTTCGCACCAAATTTCGCACCAGATTTCGCACCAGATTTCGGACCAGATTTCGCACCAGATTTCGCACCAAATTTCGCACCAGATTTCGCACCAAATTTCGCGCAAGATTTCGGACCAGATTTCGCACCAAATTTCGCGCAAGATTTCGGACCAGATTTCGGACCAAATTTCGCACGAGATTTCGGACCAAATTTCGCACCAGATTTCGCACCAGATTTCGGACCAGATTTCGGACCAAATTTCGCACCAGATTTCGCACCAAATTTCGCACCAAATTTCGCACCAGATTTCGCACCAAATTTCGGACCAGATTTCGGACCAGATTTCGGACCAGATTTCGGACCAGATTTCGGACCAGATTTCGGACCAGATTTCGCACCAACTTTCGGACAAGATTTCGGACCCAATTTCGGACCAGATTTCGCGCAAGATTTCGCACAAGATTTCGCGCAAGATTTCGCACAAGATTTCGGACCAGATTTCGCACCAGATTTCGGACCAGATTTCGGACCAAATTTCGCACCAGATTTCGCACCAAATTTCGGACCAGATTTCGCGCAAGATTTCGCACAAGATTTCGCGCAAGATTTCGCACCAGATTTCGGACCAGATTTCGCACCAGATTTCGGACCAGATTTCGGACCAAATTTCGGACCAGATTTCGCACCAGATTTCGGACCAAATTTCGCACGAGATTTCGCACGAGATTTCGGACCAGATTTCGGACCAGATTTCGGACCAGATTTCGCACCAGATTTCGGACCAGATTTCGCGCAAGATTTCGCGCAAGATTTCGCACAAGATTTCGGACCAGATTTCGCACCAAATTTCGCAGCAGATTTCGGAGCAGATTTCGCACCAAATTTCACACCAGATTTCGCACCAAATTTCGGACCAGATTTCGCACCAAATTTCGGACAAGATTTCGCACCAAATTTCGCACCAAATTTCGCACCAGATTTCGGACAAGATTTCGGACCAGATTTGGCACCAAATTTGGGACCAGATTTCGCACCAAATTTCGGACCAGATTTCGGACCAAATTTCGCGCAAGATTTCAGACCAGATTTCAGACCAGATTTCGGACCAGATTTCGCACCAGATTTCGCACCAAATTTCGGACAAGATTTCGGACCCAATTTCGGACCAGATTTCGCGCAAGATTTCGCACAAGATTTCGCGCAAGATTTCGCACAAGATTTCGGACCAGATTTCGCACCAGATTTCGCACCAGATTTCGGACCAAATTTCGCACCAGATTTCGCACGAAATTTCGCACCAAATTTCGCACCAGATTTCGGACAAGATTTCGGACCAGATTTGGCACCAAATTTGGGACCAGATTTCGCACCAAATTTCGGACCAGATTTCGCGCAAGATTTCGCACAAGATTTTCGCGCAAGATTTCGCACAAGATTTCGGACCAGATTTCGCACCAGATTTCGGACCAGATTTCGGACCAAATTTCGCACCAGATTTCGCACCAAATTTCGGACCAGATTTCGCGCAAGATTTCGCACAAGATTTCGCGCAAGATTTCGCACCAGATTTCGGACCAGATTTCGCACCAGATTTCGGACCAGATTTCGGACCAAATTTCGGACCAGATTTCGCACCAGATTTCGGACCAAATTTCGCACGAGATTTCGCACGAGATTTCGGACCAGATTTCGGACCAGATTTCGGACCAGATTTCGCACCAGATTTCGGACCAGATTTCGCGCAAGATTTCGCGCAAGATTTCGCACAAGATTTCGGACCAGATTTCGCACCAAATTTCGCAGCAGATTTCGGAGCAGATTTCGCACCAAATTTCACACCAGATTTCGCACCAAATTTCGGACCAGATTTCGCACCAAATTTCGGACAAGATTTCGCACCAAATTTCGCACCAAATTTCGCACCAGATTTCGGACAAGATTTCGGACCAGATTTGGCACCAAATTTGGGACCAGATTTCGCACCAAATTTCGGACCAGATTTCGGACCAAATTTCGCGCAAGATTTCAGACCAGATTTCAGACCAGATTTCGGACCAGATTTCGCACCAGATTTCGCACCAAATTTCGGACAAGATTTCGGACCCAATTTCGGACCAGATTTCGCGCAAGATTTCGCACAAGATTTCGCGCAAGATTTCGCACAAGATTTCGGACCAGATTTCGCACCAGATTTCGCACCAGATTTCGGACCAAATTTCGCACCAGATTTCGCACCAAATTTCGCACCAAATTTCGCACCAGATTTCGGACAAGATTTCGGACCAGATTTGGCACCAAATTTGGGACCAGATTTCGCACCAAATTTCGGACCAGATTTCGCGCAAGATTTCGCACAAGATTTCGCGCAAGATTTCGCACAAGATTTCGGACCAGATTTCGCACCAGATTTCGGACCAGATTTCGGACCAAATTTCGCACCAGATTTCGCACCAAATTTCGGACCAGATTTCGCGCAAGATTTCGCACAAGATTTCGCGCAAGATTTCGCACCAGATTTCGGACCAGATTTCGCACCAGATTTCGGACCAGATTTCGGACCAAATTTCGGACCAGATTTCGCACCAGATTTCGGACCAAATTTCGCACGAGATTTCGCACGAGATTTCGGACCAGATTTCGGACCAGATTTCGCACCAGATTTCGGACCAGATTTCGCGCAAGATTTCGCGCAAGATTTCGCACAAGATTTCGGACCAGATTTCGCACCAAATTTCGCAGCAGATTTCGGAGCAGATTTCGCACCAAATTTCACACCAGATTTCGCACCAAATTTCGGACCAGATTTCGCACCAAATTTCGGACAAGATTTCGCACCAAATTTCGCACCAAATTTCGCACCAGATTTCGGACAAGATTTCGGACCAGATTTGGCACCAAATTTGGGACCAGATTTCGCACCAAATTTCGGACCAGATTTCGGACCAAATTTCGCGCAAGATTTCAGACCAGATTTCAGACCAGATTTCGGACCAGATTTCGCACCAAATTTCGGACAAGATTTCGGACCCAATTTCGGACCAGATTTCGCGCAAGATTTCGCACAAGATTTCGCGCAAGATTTCGCACAAGATTTCGGACCAGATTTCGCACCAGATTTCGCACCAGATTTCGGACCAAATTTCGCACCAGATTTCGCACCAAATTTCGCACCAAATTTCGCACCAGATTTCGGACAAGATTTCGGACCAGATTTGGCACCAAATTTGGGACCAGATTTCGCACCAAATTTCGGACCAGATTTCGGACCAGATTTCGCACCAGATTTCGGACCAAATTTCGGACCAGATTTCGCACCAGATTTCGCACCAGATTTCGGACCAGATTTCGGACCAAATTTCGGACCAAATTTCGCACCAGATTTCGGACCAGATTTCGCGCAAGATTACGCGCAAGATTTCGCACAAGATTTCGGACCAGATTTCGCACCAAATTTCGCAGCAGATTTCGGACCAGATTTCGCACCAAATTTCACACCAGATTTCGCACCAGATTTCGCACCAAATTTCGCACCAAATTTCGGACAAGATTTCGCACCAAATTTCGCACCAAATTTCGCACCAGATTTTGCACCAGATTTCGGACAAGATTTCGGACCAGATTTGGCACCAAATTTGGGACGAGATTTCGGACCAGATTTCGGACCAAATTTCGCACCAAATTTCGCACCAAATTTCGCACCAGATTTCGGACCAAATTTCGCACCAGATTTCGCACCAGATTTCGCACCAGATTTCGCACCAGATTTCGGACCAGATTTCGGACCAGATTTCGGACCAGATTTCGGACCAGATTTCGGACCAGATTTCGCACCAGATTTCGGACCAAATTTCGCACGAGATTTCGCACCAGTTTCGCACCAGATTTCGGACCAGATTTCGGACCAGATTTCGCACCAGATATCGCGCAAGATTTCGCGCAAGATTTCGCGCAAGATTTCGCACCAGATTTCGCACCAAATTTCGGACCAGATTTCGGACAAGATTTCGCACAAGATTTCGCACCAAATTTCGCACCAAATTTCGGACCAGATTTCGGACCAAATTTCGGACCAGATTTCGGACCAAATTTCGCACCAAATTTCGGACCAGATTTCGGACCAGATTTCGGACAAGATTTCGGACCAGATTTGGCACCAAATTTGGGACCAGATTTCGCACCAAATTTCGGACCAGATTTCGGACCAAATTTCGCGCAAGATTTCGGACCAGATTTCAGACCAGATTTCGGACCAGATTTCGCACCAGATTTCGCACCAAATTTCGGACAAGATTTCGGACCCAATTTCGGACCAGATTTCGCGCAAGATTTCGCACAAGATTTCGCGCAAGATTTCGCACAAGATTTCGCACCAGATTTCGGACCAGATTTCGCACCAGATTTCGCACCAGATTTCGCACCAAATTTCGCACCAAATTTCGCACCAGATTTCGCACCAGATTTCGCACCAAATTTCGGACCAGATTTCGGACCAGATTTCGGACAAGATTTCGGACCAGATTTGGCACCAAATTTGGGACCAGATTTCGCACCAAATTTCGGACCAGATTTCGGACCAAATTTCGCGCAAGATTTCGGACCAGATTTCAGACCAGATTTCGGACCAGATTTCGCACCAGATTTCGCACCAAATTTCGGACAAGATTTCGGACCCAATTTCGGACCAGATTTCGCGCAAGATTTCGCACAAGATTTCGCGCAAGATTTCGCACAAGATTTCGGACCAGATTTCGGACCAGATTTCGCACCAGATTTCGCACCAGATTTCGCACCAAATTTCGCACCAGATTTCGCACCAGATTTCGCACCAAATTTCGGACCAGATTTCGGACCAGATTTCGGACAAGATTTCGCACCAAATTTCGGACCAGATTTCGCACCAGATTTCGCACCAAATTTCGCACCAGATTTCGCACCAGATTTCGCACCAGATTTCGGACCAGATTTCGCACCAGATTTCGCACCAGATTTCGCACCAAATTTCGCACCAGATTTCGCACCAGATTTCGCGGAAGATTTCGGACCAGATTTCGGACCAGATTTCGCACCAGATTTCGGACCAGATTTCGGACCAGATTTCGCACCAGATTTCGCACCAACTTTCGGACAAGATTTCGGACCCAATTTCGGACCAGATTTCGCGCAAGATTTCGCACAAGATTTCGCGCAAGATTTCGCACAAGATTTCGGACCAGATTTCGCACCAGATTTCGCACCAAATTTCGGACCAAATTTCGCACCAAATTTCGGACAAGATTTCGCACCAAATTTCGCACCAAATTTCGCACCAGATTTCGCACCAGATTTCGGACAAGATTTCGGACAAGATTTCGGACCAGATTTGGCACCAAATTTGGGACCAGATTTCGGACCAGATTTCGGACCAAATTTCGCACCAAATTTCGCACCAGATTTCGGACCAAATTTCGCACCAGATTTCGCACCAGATTTCGCACCAGATTTCGCACCAGATTTCGGACCAGATTTCGGACCAGATTTCGCACCAGATTTCGCACCAGATTTCGGACCAAATTTCGCACGAGATTTCGCACCAGATTTCGCACCAGATTTCGGACCAGATTTCGGACCAGATTTCGGACCAGATTTCGGACCAGATTTCGCGCAAGATTTCGCGCAAGATTTCGCACAAGATTTCGGACCAGATTTCGCACCAAATTTCGCAGCAGATTTCGGAGCAGATTTCGCACCAAATTTCACACCAGATTTCGCACCAAATTTCGGACCAGATTTCGCACCAAATTTCGCACCAAATTTCGGACAAGATTTCGCACCAAATTTCGCACCAAATTTCGCACCAGATTTCGGACAAGATTTCGGACCAGATTTGGCACCAAATTTGGGACCAGATTTCGCACCAAATTTCGGACCAGATTTCGGACCAAATTTCGCGCAAGATTTCGGACCAGATTTCAGACCAGATTTCGGACCAGATTTCGCACCAGATTTCGCACCAAATTTCGGACAAGATTTCGGACCCAATTTCGGACCAGATTTCGCGCAAGATTTCGCACAAGATTTCGCGCAAGATTTCGCACAAGATTTCGCACCAGATTTCGGACCAGATTTCGCACCAGATTTCGCACCAGATTTCGCACCAAATTTCGCACCAAATTTCGCACCAGATTTCGCACCAGATTTCGCACCAAATTTCGGACCAGATTTCGGACCAGATTTCGGACAAGATTTCGGACCAGATTTGGCACCAAATTTGGGACCAGATTTCGCACCAAATTTCGGACCAGATTTCGGACCAAATTTCGCGCAAGATTTCGGACCAGATTTCAGACCAGATTTCGGACCAGATTTCGCACCAGATTTCGCACCAAATTTCGGACAAGATTTCGGACCCAATTTCGGACCAGATTTCGCGCAAGATTTCGCACAAGATTTCGCGCAAGATTTCGCACAAGATTTCGGACCAGATTTCGGACCAGATTTCGCACCAGATTTCGCACCAGATTTCGCACCAAATTTCGCACCAGATTTCGCACCAGATTTCGCACCAAATTTCGGACCAGATTTCGGACCAGATTTCGGACAAGATTTCGCACCAAATTTCGGACCAGATTTCGCACCAGATTTCGCACCAAATTTCGCACCAGATTTCGCACCAGATTTCGCACCAGATTTCGGACCAGATTTCGCACCAGATTTCGCACCAGATTTCGCACCAAATTTCGCACCAGATTTCGCACCAGATTTCGCGGAAGATTTCGGACCAGATTTCGGACCAGATTTCGCACCAGATTTCGGACCAGATTTCGGACCAGATTTCGCACCAGATTTCGCACCAACTTTCGGACAAGATTTCGGACCCAATTTCGGACCAGATTTCGCGCAAGATTTCGCACAAGATTTCGCGCAAGATTTCGCACAAGATTTCGGACCAGATTTCGCACCAGATTTCGCACCAAATTTCGGACCAAATTTCGCACCAAATTTCGGACAAGATTTCGCACCAAATTTCGCACCAAATTTCGCACCAGATTTCGCACCAGATTTCGGACAAGATTTCGGACAAGATTTCGGACCAGATTTGGCACCAAATTTGGGACCAGATTTCGGACCAGATTTCGGACCAAATTTCGCACCAAATTTCGCACCAGATTTCGGACCAAATTTCGCACCAGATTTCGCACCAGATTTCGCACCAGATTTCGCACCAGATTTCGGACCAGATTTCGGACCAGATTTCGCACCAGATTTCGCACCAGATTTCGGACCAAATTTCGCACGAGATTTCGCACCAGATTTCGCACCAGATTTCGGACCAGATTTCGGACCAGATTTCGGACCAGATTTCGGACCAGATTTCGCGCAAGATTTCGCGCAAGATTTCGCACAAGATTTCGGACCAGATTTCGCACCAAATTTCGCAGCAGATTTCGGAGCAGATTTCGCACCAAATTTCACACCAGATTTCGCACCAAATTTCGGACCAGATTTCGCACCAAATTTCGCACCAAATTTCGGACAAGATTTCGCACCAAATTTCGCACCAAATTTCGCACCAGATTTCGGACAAGATTTCGGACCAGATTTGGCACCAAATTTGGGACCAGATTTCGCACCAAATTTCGGACCAGATTTCGGACCAAATTTCGCGCAAGATTTCGGACCAGATTTCAGACCAGATTTCGGACCAGATTTCGCACCAGATTTCGCACCAAATTTCGGACAAGATTTCGGACCCAATTTCGGACCAGATTTCGCGCAAGATTTCGCACAAGATTTCGCGCAAGATTTCGCACAAGATTTCGCACCAGATTTCGGACCAGATTTCGCACCAGATTTCGCACCAGATTTCGCACCAGATTTCGCACCAAATTTCGCACCAGATTTCGCACCAGATTTCGCACCAAATTTCGGACCAGATTTCGGACCAGATTTCGCACCAGATTTCGCACCAAATTTCGCACCAGATTTCGCACCAGATTTCGCACCAAATTTCGGACCAGATTTCGGACCAGATTTCGGACCAGATTTCGGACCAGATTTCGGACAAGATTTCGGACCAGATTTCGGACAAGATTTCGCACCAGATTTCGCACCAAATTTCGCACCAGATTTCGCACCAAATTTCGCACCAGATTTCGGACCAGATTTCGCACCAGATTTCGCACCAGATTTCGCACCAGATTTCGCACCAGATTTCGCGCAAGATTTCGGACCAGATTTCGGACCAGATTTCGCACCAGATTTCGGACCAGATTTCGGACCAGATTTCGCACCAACTTTCGGACAAGATTTCGGACAAGATTTCGGACCAGATTTCGGACCAGATTTCGCGCAAGATTTCGCACAAGATTTCGCGCAAGATTTCGCACAAGATTTCGCACCAGATTTCGCACCAAATTTCGGACCAAATTTCGCACCAAATTTCGGACAAGATTTCGCACCAAATTTCGCACCAGATTTCGGACAAGATTTCGGACCAGATTTGGCACCAAATTTCGGACCAGATTTCGGACCAAATTTCGCACCAAATTTCGCACCAGATTTCGCACCAGATTTCGGACCAGATTTCGGACCAGATTTCGGACCAGATTTCGGACCAGATTTCGCACCAGATTTCGCACCAGATTTCGCACCAGATTTCGCACCAGATTTCGCACCAGATTTCGGACCAGATTTCGCACCAGATTTCGGACCAGATTTCGCACAAGATTTCGCACAAGATTTCGGACCAGATTTCGGACCAAATTTCGCACCAGATTTCGCACCAAATTTCGCACCAGATTTCGCACCAGACCAGATTTCGCACCAAATTTCGGACCAGATTTCGGACAAGATTTCGGACCAGATTTCGGCACCAAATTTCGCACCAGATTTCGGACCAGATTTCGCACCAGATTTCGCACCAGATTTCGCACCAAATTTCGGACAAGATTTCGGACACCAGATTTCGGACCAGATTTCGCACCAAATTTCGCACCAGATTTCGCACCAGATTTCGCGCAAGATTTCGGACCAGATTTCGGACCAGATTTCGCACCAGATTTCGGACCAGATTTCGGACCAAATTTCGCACCAGATTTCGCACCAGATTTCGCACCAGATTTCGGACCAGATTTCGCACCAGATTTCGCACCAGATTTCGGACCAGATTTCGGACCAGATTTCGCACCAGATTTCGCACCAGATTTCGCACCAGATTTCGGACCAGATTTCGCACCAAATTTCGCACCAAATTTCGCACAAGATTTCGCACCAAATTTCGCACCAGATTTCGGACAAGATTTCGCACCAAATTTCGGACCAAATTTCGGACCAGATTTCGGACCAGATTTCGCACCAAATTTCGGACCAGATTTCGCACCAGATTTCGCACCAAATTTCGCACCAAATTTCGCACCAGATTTCGCACCAGATTTCGCACCAGATTTCGGACCAGATTTCGCACCAGATTTCGCACCAGATTTCGCACCAAATTTCGCACCAGATTTCGCACAAGATTTCGGACCAGATTTCGGACCAGATTTCGCACCAGATTTCGCACCAGATTTCGCACCAGATTTCGCACCAGATTTCGCACCAGATTTCGGACAAGATTTCGGACCAGATTTCGGACCAGATTTCGCGCAAGATTTCGCGCAAGATTTCGCGCAAGATTTCGCACCAAGATTTCGCACCAGATTTCGCACCAAATTTCACACCAGATTTCGCACCAGATTTCGCACCAAATTTCGGACCAGATTTCGCACCAAATTTCGCACCAAATTTCGGACAAGATTTCGCACCAAATTTCGCACCAAATTTCGCACCAGATTTCGGACCAGATTTCGCACCAAATTTCGGACCAGATTTCGGACCAAATTTCGCGCAAGATTTCGGACCAGATTTCAGACCAGATTTCGGACCAGATTTCGCACCAGATTTCGCACCAAATTTCGGACAAGATTTCGGACCCAATTTCGGACCAGATTTCGCGCAAGATTTCGCACAAGATTTCGCGCAAGATTTCGCACAAGATTTCGGACCAGATTTCGCACCAGATTTCGGACCAGATTTCGCACCAGATTTCGCACCAAATTTCGCACCAGATTTCGCACCAAATTTCGGACCAAATTTCGCACCAGATTTCGCACCAAATTTCGGTCCAGATTTCGGACAAGATTTCGCACAAGATTTCGCACCAAATTTCGCACCAGATTTCGGACCAAATTTCGCACCAAATTTCGCACCAGATTTCGCACCAGATTTCGCACCAACTTTCGGACAAGATTTCGGACCCAATTTCGGACCAGATTTCGCGCAAGATTTCGCACAAGATTTCGCGCAAGATTTCGCACAAGATTTCGGAACAGATTTCGCACCAGATTTCGGACCAGATTTCGGACCAAATTTCGCACCAGATTTCGCACCAAATTTCGCACCAGATTTCGCACCAAATTTCGGACAAGATTTCGGACAAGATTTCGCACAAGATTTCGCACCAGATTTCGCACCAAATTTCGCACCAAATTTCGCACCAGATTTCGCACCAGATTTCGGACCAGATTTCGCACCAAATTTCGCACCAGATTTCGCACCAAATTTCGCGCAAGATTTCGGACCAGATTTCGCACCAAATTTCGCGCAAGATTTCGGACCAGATTTCGGACCAAATTTCGCACGAGATTTCGGACCAAATTTCGCACCAGATTTCGCACCAGATTTCGGACCAGATTTCGGACCAAATTTCGCACCAGATTTCGCACCAAATTTCGCACCAAATTTCGCACCAGATTTCGCACCAAATTTCGGACCAGATTTCGGACCAGATTTCGGACCAGATTTCGGACCAGATTTCGCACCAGATTTCGGACCAGATTTCGGACCAGATTTCGGACCAGATTTCGCACCAACTTTCGGACAAGATTTCGGACCCAATTTCGGACCAGATTTCGCACAAGATTTCGCACCAAGATTTCGCACAAGATTTCGGACCAGATTTCGCACCAGATTTCGGACCAGATTTCGGACCAAATTTCGCACGAGATTTCGCACCAAATTTCGCACCAAATTTCGCACCAGATTTCGCACCAAATTTCGGACCAGATTTCGGACAAGATTTCGCACAAGATTTCGCACCAAATTTCGCACCAGATTTCGGACCAAATTTCGGACCAAATTTCGCACCAGATTTCGCACCAAATTTCGCACCAAATTTCGCACCAGATTTCGCACCAGATTTCGCACCAAATTTCGGACCAGATTTCGGACCAGATTTCGGACAAGATTTCGCACCAAATTTCGGACCAGATTTCGCACCAGATTTCGCACCAAATTTCGCACCAGATTTCGCACCAGATTTCGCACCAGATTTCGGACCAGATTTCGCACCAGATTTCGCACCAAATTTCGCACCAGATTTCGCACCAGATTTCGCACCAAATTTCGCGCAAGATTTCGGACCAGATTTCGGACCAGATTTCGCACCAGATTTCGGACCAGATTTCGGACCAGATTTCGCACCAGATTTCGCACCAACTTTCGGACAAGATTTCGGACCCAATTTCGGACCAGATTTCGCGCAAGATTTCGCACAAGATTTCGCGCAAGATTTCGGACCAAATTTCGCACCAGATTTCGGACCAGATTTCGCACCAGATTTCGCACCAAATTTCGCACCAAATTTCGCACCAGATTTCGCACCAAATTTCGGACCAGATTTCGGACAAGATTTCGCACAAGATTTCGCACCAAATTTCGGACCAAATTTCGCACCAAATTTCGCACCAGATTTCGCACCAGATTTCGCACCAACTTTCGGACAAGATTTCGGACCCAATTTCGGACAAGATTTCGGACCAGATTTCGCGCAAGATTTCGCACCAAATTTCGGACCAGATTTCGCGCAAGATTTCGCACCAAGATTTCGCGCAAGATTTCGCACAAGATTTCGGACCAGATTTCGCACCAGATTTCGGACCAAATTTCGCACCAGATTTCGCACCAAATTTCGCACCAGATTTCGCACCAAATTTCGGACCAGATTTCGGACAAGATTTCGCACAAGATTTCGCACCAAATTTCGCACCAAATTTCGGACCAAATTTCGCACCAAATTTCGCACCAAATTTCGCACCAGATTTCGCACCAACTTTCGGACAAGATTTCGGACCCAATTTCGGACCAGATTTCGCGCAAGATTTCGCACAAGATTTCGCGCAAGATTTCGCACAAGATTTCGCACCAAATTTCGCACCAGATTTCGGACCAAATTTCGCACCAGATTTCGCACCAAATTTCGCACCAGATTTCGCACCAGATTTCGGACCAGATTTCGCACCAAATTTCGCACCAGATTTCGCACCAAATTTCGACAAGATTTCGGACCAGATTTCGGACCAGATTTCGCACCAAATTTCGCGCAAGATTTCGGACCAGATTTCGGACCAAATTTCGCACGAGATTTCGGACCAAATTTCGCACCAGATTTCGCACCAGATTTCGGACCAGATTTCGGACCAAATTTCGCACCAGATTTCGCACCAGATTTCGCACCAAATTTCGCACCAAATTTCGCACCAAATTTCGCACCAAATTTCGGACCAGATTTCGGACCAGATTTCGGACCAGATTTCGGACCAGATTTCGCACCAGATTTCGCACCAAATTTCGGACCAGATTTCGGACCAGATTTCGGACCAGATTTCGCACCAGATTTCGGACAAGATTTCGGACCAGATTTCGCGCAAGATTTCGGACCAGATTTCGCGCAAGATTTCGCACAAGATGTCGCGCAAGATTTCGCGCAAGATTTCGGACCGGATTTCGCACCAAATTTCGGAGCAGATTTCGGAGCAGATTTCGCACCAAATTTCGCACCAAATTTCGGACCAGATTTCGGACCAGATTTCGCACCAGATTTCGCACCAGATTTCGCACCAGATTTCGCACCAGATTTCGCACCAAATTTCGGACCAGATTTCGGACCAGATTTCGCACCAGATTTCGCACCAAATTTCGCACCAGATTTCGGACCAGATTTCGCACCAGATTTCGCACCAGATTTCGGACCAGATTTCGGACCAGATTTCGGACCAGATTTCGCACCAAATTTCGGACCAGATTTCGCACCAGATTTCGCACCAAATTTCGCACCAGATTTCGCACCAGATTTCGCACCAGATTTCGGACCAGATTTCGCACCAGATTTCGCACCAAATTTCGCACCAGATTTCGGACCAGATTTCGCACCAAATTTCGCACAAGATTTCGCACCAGATTTCGGACCAGATTTCGGACCAAATTTCGCGCAAGATTTCGCACAAGATTTCGGACAAGATTTCGGACCAAATTTCGGACCAAATTTCGCGCAAGATTTCGCACAAGATTTCGCGCAAGATTTCGGACCAAATTTCGCACCAGATTTCGCACCAGATTTCGCACCAGATTTCGCACCAAATTTCGCACAAGATTTCGGACCAAATTTCGGACCAGATTTCGCACCAAGATTTCGCACCAGATTTCGCACCAAATTTCGGACCAGATTTCGGACAAGATTTCGCACCAGATTTCGCACCAAATTTCGCACCAAATTTCGCACAAGATTTCGCACCAGATTTCGCACCAGATTTCGCACCAAATTTCGGACCAATTTCGCACCAATTTCGCACCAAATTTCGCACCAGATTTCGCACCACATTTCGGACAAGATTTCGGACCCAATTTCGGACCAGATTTCGCGCAAGATTTCGCACAAGATTTCGCGCAAGATTTCGCACAAGATTTCGGACCAGATTTCGCACCAGATTTCGGACCAGATTTCGGACCAAATTTCGCACCAGATTTCGCACCAGATTTCGGACCAGATTTCGCACCAGATTTCGCACCAAATTTCGCGCAAGATTTCGGACCAGATTTCGGACCAGATTTCGCACCAGATTTCGCACCAGATTTCGCACCAAATTTCGCACGAGATTTCGGACCAAATTTCGCACCAGATTTCGCACCAGATTTCGGACCAGATTTCGGACCAAATTTCGCACCAGATTTCGCACCAAATTTCGCACCAGATTTCGCACCAGATTTCGGACCAGATTTCGGACCAAATTTCGGACAAGATTTCGGACCAGATTTCGGACCAGATTTCGGACAAGATTTCGGACCAAATTTCGGACCAAATTTCGCACCAAATTTCGGACCAGATTTCGGACCCAATTTCGGACCAGATTTCGGACCAGATTTCGGACCAGATTTCGGACCAGATTTCGCACCTCATTTCGCATCAGATTTCGCACCAGATTTCGCACCTCATTTCGCACCTCATTTTGCACCTCATTTCGCGCCAGATTTCGCACCTGATTTCGCGCCAGATTTCCCACCAGATTTCGCACCTCATTTCGCGCCAGATTTCCCTACAAATTTCGCGCCAGATTTCGCACCAGATTTCGCACCTCATTTCGCACCAGATTTCGCACCTCATTTCGCACCAGATTTCGCACTTATCTCGCACCAGATTTCGCACCTCATTTCGCACCAGATTTGGCACCTCATTTCGCACCTCATTTCGCACCAGATTTCGCACCTCATTTCGCACCAGATTTCGCACCTCATTTCGCACCACATTTCGCACCACATGTAGGTAGGTAGGTAGGTAGGTAGTTAGTTTACCACCTTTTCGCTTTGCTATATAACCACTACTGATTCAACGGAAAATTCTTAACACGAGCGGGATTCGAACTCGCACCTTCGGGATTCCAGTCCGCTGTTCCACCAGTCGAGTTACCGCGCCAACTTCATTTGTTTCTTTTACAGGTTTTGTTTTTCTTGTGGTCAAACTATGTCTGCTCTAAGTGTGATAGTAAAGACGGTCTACCAAAGTGACTCGAAGAATGCTTCATTGTTGATGCCACTCACAGACCTCTATCAGTTCATCCTGAGCCACTCAAAATTTCTCGAAATTTTTCTCGAAAACTCTGAAAGTACCAAGCAGAGTGACGTCGAGGCCAAATGTTAGTTCCTTACATGTTTATTCTTATTTCTCTATATGTGTTCCCATGCATAAATATGTATATGATGTATAGGTAATATTTGGCATTTCACTCGATCAAACTGCATGTTGAAAGGATTTATGGTGAAGGAAAATTTCGAGTGTTGGAATACATACATTTTAAGACCAAACCGGGACCAGTTGCGAAAAATGCAACTTCAAGGCCTTCCGGCTGGAATTGAACCCGCGACCCTGCGATTGCTAGTGCAGTGCTCTGACCACTGAGCTACGGAAGCCGTTGCCGAGAGCCTAGTCACGAGTTCTGTATATATGGTGGTAATGCCGGGATAAGATTCTGGGTATATTATAGGTAATATTTGGCATTTCACTCGATCAAACTACATGTTGAAAGGATTTATGGTGAAGGAAAATTTCGAGTGTTGGAATACATACATTTTAAGACCAGGCCGCTAAGTTGCATTTTTCGCAACTGGTCCCGGTTTGGTCTTAAAATGTATGTATTCCAACACTTGAAATTTTCCTTCACCATAAATCCTTTCAACTATATATAATCTGCTCTACAACATTTGTATTTACTACACTCTATATATAACTACAGTTAATGAAAAAGCAACTTTAAAATCATGGTAGACATGCATGCATTTCGTGCAGGAGGGTGAATATTTCCGTATCGTTTTTAACATATGGCGGTCTTATAAGGTGCAGTATAAGATTCACTTAATCAACTTAAGGTGCGTTTTCGAAATCATTAAACTGCCATGCTTACTGATATAAAGAAACGTGTGATATAGCCATGTACTGTAGCCAAATAAGTCATGACATACCATTTGTTGGCATATAGAAAACACAGAAAATGTTTGTCATTTCTTAAGCAGTGCAATAGCTGTAATATCTTCATACTTACGAACATTGTGAATAATTTGGTCATATTCCTGTACCTTAGGTGCCCTCATCGACCTACTTCAGGCTGTTGTTGATCTGGAGCCAAAATGTTGTAACCCGTCTCATCTTTCTCTTGTTCTCGGTGCATACAGTGCTAAACGTTGCCTCGCTGGTAAGTTGAACAAAATCTCAATTGAAATGTACCTGTGTTATGCTTACAGTTTTTAGTCATGGTGTAGCTCAGTTTCCCTCAAGATACACTATTTGCAATGTATGGTAAATTAACGGTTTCAGTTAATTTGAACGTCGATACCCGTTCTCACCTGAGTGTTTTGTTCAAAATGGCACCAGGAAGCTGAAGCTGAAGAACTGCTCCATGACGGCTCAATTTTTAACAGTCTAACTGTAGCCTGACCTTCGTACAATTTGAGTTTAAGTTTGAGTTTATTAGATTTATCACTCTTTGGTGAACGGAATACCCCAACAGGCTACAAGCCCAATTGGTAGAGGTTCCGAGGGCCTACGATTTAAGGTCGTTATCCTAGAAGACCCGAAAGTCTTACCATTTGCTGATATTATTGCAAAGGCTGAGTTGTGGTCCGACCCAGGATTTGAACCTGTGTTTCCCAGCTCATAGACATGTGTGGTAACCACTAGACCACAACAGCTGGTCAAACCTATAGCCCTTACCGTAATCCTAATTCCTTCCAGGTATCTATAATCGATAAACAGCTGCTTCGTTCTTAAGGGCTGTTTATATGAGAGGCGAGACGGGACGTTTACCCGAACGGGACGTTAAACGGGGTCTCGTTCCCCTTATATTCCTCCTTTATTTATTTCATTCCTTTTACATAGAGAAAGTGTTTGCAGCGACGTCTTTTGGTCCCAGGCTGTACAATTTTCACGATATAAACACTCCGTCCTGCCTAACTGGGATGATTACCGTGTCTAGTGCAGAGAGCTGTTTATTCAACCTTTAAATTACAGCCACTTAAAATTCCCATCAAGTGTACTCCATTTTGTTTTGCTCATCCAAGGCTTCTCAATTGACTGATACAGTCAATTTTCCACGCATTTGCAATTAGTGTATATAGTCAATTCGAGAAAGATATTACGCTGTTTGTGTTCGGGTTCGTGTTTGTGTTCGTGTTTGTGTTCGTGTTTGTGTTTGTGTTCGTGTTCGTGTTTGTGTTCGTGTTCGCGTCCTTGTTTCCGCGTCCTTGTTTCTGTTCGTGCCCTTGTTTTGTGATAGGGATTCCGAGGGCCTACGATTTAAGGTCGTTTTCCGAGAAGACCCGAAAGTCTTACCATTTAATAAAAATATTAAATTCTTTATTTATATAGCGCGTTTTCCATGATGAAACAGCTGCCCAAGCGCGCTTTACATGAATACTTCTATAATTCTAAAATATATGTATCTAGTAAAAAGTTAAAATTATGCCATAATATTAAGTAAGTAAAACTTTATTTAACCACGCTTGGTTTCCATGAGGGGCGTGGAACGTTTACAAAATTACAAGAAAACCACAATTAATTACAATAAATATCTAAACTAACAAAATACAATAAAATAGTTTAACAAATATGTACAATCTAAGGTAAAAATCAAAATATAAGCAGGTGGGATCAGTTAAGCCACAGACATCATGACCGACCAGTTGAAGAAATGATACTATTAAAAGAATACAATGAATTATTTCTTAATTCGGTTGAGAGGCTGTTCCACAAATGTGCCCCTCTGTAACTCAGACTCTTTTTGAGGTATTCAGTCCTTGGTTGTGGCAAATGAAATTTAGTGGAAGAGCCGCGCAGGTTGTATTCGAGAGATGCATTTGATTTTGGTGCTAAATCATACGTAATTTTGTACATTAATCTTGCTACAAAATCTAACCTACGTTCGTCCAAATGTTTCCATCCAAGCTCATTTAGGGCAATTTCGGACTGACCATGTATGTTTTTACGACCCATAATCACCCTGGCACAAAAGGCTTCTTTAAAAAGGTGTGTTTTGAGACTATTTTTAAAATTGTCTAAATGCATAAGAGTTCTAATATCCAATGGGAGATTATTCCACAGTCTGGGTGCGGCTATCGAAAAAGCTCTCTCGCCGTAAGTTACCAGACGATGTGGTGGCTGCTTCAACAAATGTTTATCAGATGATCTAAGTGTACGTGGTGGAACGTAAGGCTGGATTAGCTCACTCAAATATGAGGGTCCAAGGACGACTTTTTGAATGAAGCACCAACAGTTTTGTTTTGTCGCTATTGAGCAGCTTCAGGTTGTTGTTTGTTTGTTGTTGTTTGTTTCTTCATTTGCTGGTGTTGTTGTTGCAAAGACAGCACCTTCTCCTCAATTATTTTAAGTCCCTGAGTGGTGGTCCGACCCAGGATTTTAGACATGTGTGGTAACCACTAGACCACAACAGCTGGTATAAGAGTGATAAACTGAATAGTCGAACGCTTAAAGTGCTTATAAACCCAAAATGGGTTTTTGGTGATTCGGATAGAGCATAAAAAGTTAGTTAATAAGTTCTGGATTAGTTTTTGCGTTAAACTTTTAGTTTCGGAGATATAACGGCTCAAACATGCAAATTGTGTCATTTTTTGGAAAAAAGTAGCTCCACCAAAATAACACGCAGAGACCTGGATCCGAGGAACCCATCTTCAACAACAACTAGGCTTTTGTATAGGAGAAGACAGCTATCTTAAGAGTTTTTATTGAAAAATGCCCAAACGATGTGTCTTTACGATGTTACCTTGTCTACTCGAATTGTAATATATTTTTATAAGTATTGAAACATAACACGTTCCTCGGATCCAGTCTCCCGGCCTGCGCTACTTTTTTTCACAAATTGTGACTTTGAGCCCTTATATCTCCGAAACTAAAAGTTTAACGCAAAAACTAATCTAGAACTTATTAACTAACTTTTTATGCTCTATCCGAATCACCAAAAACCCATTTTGGGTTTATAAGCACTTTAAAACATGAGCCTCTGGCTCAGATAAATAGGGCAAGTGCGCAACCTTATCCTGCGTGATCGACTCAAAATAAATAATACTCATACTCAATCATAATAATAATAATAAGAGTAATAATAATAATCAAACGACTTTATTTCAATATGGTATTACAAAATATCGATTACACTAATAAACGTATAGTTTATAGTCTTTGTTTGTGTTTGTGTTTGTGTTTTGTTGTGGTTGCTCCCAATACATCTATGACTTTTTGCGTTCTGTTCTCTTCAATTGTAGATCAAAAGTTACTTCGTCTGTTGTTTTCATATGAAGCCGCAACTGGCGAACTAGCTACAGGAAGGTGAGTATTGAATTTCATTTAGAGGTTTGTTTCCCCTTGAGATTTCGAAGACAGAGGTTTCGCGGCCATGTTGGATGACACAAACAAAATAGTGTATGTAGAAACTTGGTCGCCATTTTTCCTGTCAAGCCTTTGCACGACCACGCGATCATGTTGGATCATGGGCAGCCCAATAAATGATTTTTTAATAATAAAAAATAGCTTTTTAGCTAATACGATCTTTTTAGCTAATAACGTCTTCGGAGGACGATATCTTGATATTTTGTAGCTGGCATGACATCAATAATTGTCTGTAGGTTTTTTAGCCAATCACAATCGAGATTATATGAGTATTGTACAATAATAACACTTTTCCTCGGATCTTGTCATACCGGTAGTTAATATACAGGGTGTATCAAAAAAAGCGCAACCTCGGAATTTCCCAAGAAATCCACTTTGTTTTTATTAGCACAAAAGATTTTAGGCCTCTGGGAATTTAACTGTTGTTGATACTTGTAAACTAAACAACTTTCCATTGAATAAATGCATAAATTTCGATTCAATTCTGTTTTACGTGCTCGAGTTTGTAGTAATTAGACAGTTATGCCCCTGGAATACGATTACAAGCTATTTTAAATTCCCAGGGGCGAAAATATTTTGTGTTTAAGAACACAGTGGATTTCTTGGGAAATTCCGAGGTTGCGCTTTTTTTTATACACCCTGTAGAAGAGATGGTTTGGAAACTCGGTCTAAGTCTCTGTTCTAGGTTATTGTTCACGTTTATGCAAATGTGTGCACTTTCACACTTGCTGAACACATTGTATTTTCTGTATAATGAAGCAATCATCCAATAGCAGCATTTGGGTTGAATCGCTCAACCATGTTATTTAAATATTAATAAGAAAAAAACAAAAGGTTTGTGCACGGTCAGGACCATTTCAACCTAAAATCACAGCTCATTATAGACGCTTTGAAGTTCGCCGGCTTTCCTAACCATTCCCCTCTATTAACTATGATCTTGTGTAAACCTCTATATACTTGAACTGATGACTATGACTTTCATTTTATTGCTTGTGTTCAGTCGTGTTTTATGGGGAGAGGCGGCCATTGAATCGTATAATGCGAACAAGGAAGGTCCTGCAACATTATGGCACCAACCGAGTATTGCTGAAGTTCTTGATCTATTGGATTCCAAACTGCTGCTTCAATCAGCCAAACATTTTCCTATTTACCAACAATTACAGGTGAGCGAAGTGATTATACAGTCTTTGAGAGTTGTTATGTGATTAAAGTAAACGCCAACTGCGATATTATTGATATATATTATACATGAAGTAAAAGTTGAATGTCAAAATATTTTATGATTTGAGCCTTGTGTTGATGCTTGTTTTTTTGAAATGATAATGATGTGACGTCACATCGGGACTTTCTTTTCTGCTTTCCGTGTGATAGACTGGTTGAGGATTGGAGTGAAAAGTTGATAAAATTCCTGATTTGACGTCATGCTTATCCGACAAACAATTAATAACAAATAGATTTCATTTTATGACATCAGAACGTGATAAGAACAAAAAAGTGGCCCACGAGACGGAGTCGAGTCGAAAACAACCCCAAAGTTTTATCAAAACTGTTGGGGCATGAAAAAAGAAAAACATAGCTGCTGACGTGATTTGACGCCATCCATGTCCTTTGTTAGATCATGGGCAAGAACCAATGAAAATGCGTATATAAGTCACGTGATTGTATCCGCTTATCAGACAAACAAACCTCTTTCTAGAACATCAACACAAAGCTCAAATCTTAAAACATTTTGACATTCATATATCAGTAATATCGTATTTGGGATTATAATAAAACCCCATATGGAAAACTTAAATTTGGAATATGATAAATTATCCTTTCATGTGAACTTTTTTGTCAAAATAATTTTGTGCATTTCCCTTCCAGTTGAGCTAATTCCCTTTTCCATTCCTTTCTGTACAGCCAGTCGTATGTGAATTGGAAGACGAAGAGTCCCAGTTTTATGATCCATCCTTCCTTTTGCCATTATTCAGTTTCTTTATGGCTCCGGGTGAGTTTTTATAGCTTTAACTCTTTCCTGTCCGGCTGAAAAACATCCAAAATTGAACCACCTCTTTGTTCTATTGATATCTCTGGAAATAACCATAACTGTTGCGAAAGCTATACATTTTCTGAAAGCCCAATAAACCAGCTTTTACCAATGCTTTTAAATTTCCCGAACAAGACACATTATGTTAATATAAATTAGCATTATTTATCATAAATTAGCATTATTTATCATAAATTAGCATTATTTATCATAAATTAGCATTATTTATCATAAATTAGGTTGAAAACTTTCATTTTTATAGAAAAGCCCATCTATCGCCTCAGAAATTTCGAGTTCATAATCTAATTGCTAACTAATTCTTAAATATTTCCTAATTAATTCTTAAATATTTCCTAATTAATTCTTAAATATTTCCTAATTAATTCTTAAATATTTCCTAATTAATTCTTAAATATTTCCTAATTAATTCTTAAATATTTCCTAATTAATTCTTAAATATTTCCTAATTAATTGTTAATTCACTACTCCGAACTATCTCTAACTCCGAATGAATCTTAAAAATATTTTATCAAAATATTATGCAGAGATAAAATACGTTCTCTTTCAAACCAAATGTTTTCTTTTCATATCAGAGAGTTATTCCAGATTTTAGCGGAAGCATAACTAAAATTTCGCTTCATTGTATTTGTTCTTGGTTTTAATAACATCATCCTTTTGTTACTACTTCGAAGGATTTGCAGTGATTTTGTCCTGGTCGAGTAAAGATTTATTATGCAGTCACAACATGATATTTGTCATTTTCAGGTTGCGAGGTGAACTGCCGCAAGTTTATTGACAGATCTGGATTAGCCTACACCATTTGCGTCCTCACATCAACTGACCAGCGAATGCGTCAAGTTGCGTATCAGATATTGTCTCGATTCCTGGTTCATCTTTCCGCGTCACGTTTTAAGGAAAAACAACAGGTAAGTTATTGTTGTAAATGTGGCTATTTTGATTTTCACGCACTATCGAAATAGAAGACCTCCATACACTTACTTACTCCTTAGCCCACCTTATACAGCCTTATCCCTCCTTATACCATCATAGACCTCCTTAGACCTCCTTAGACCTCTTAGACCTTATACCTCCTTAGACTACCATAGACCTCCTTAGACTACCATAGACCTCCTTAGACTACCATAGACCTCGTTAGACATCCTTAAACCTCCTTAGACCTCCTTAGACTACCATAGACCTCCTTAGACCTCCTTAGACTACCATAGACCTCCTTAGACTACCATAGACCTCCTTAGACTACCATAGACCTCCTTAGACTACCATAGACCTCCTTAGACCTCCTTAGATTACCTTAGATCCTCGTTAGACATCCTTAAACCACCAGACCTCCTTAGACCTCCTTATACCACCATAGACCACCATAGACCACCATAGACCACCATAGACCACCATAGACCTCCTTAGACCTCCTTAGACTACCTTAGACCTCCTTAGACTACCATAGACCTCTTTAGACCTATAGAGTTCTCTATAGAGGGATCGATAGAGTTCGTCAGAGTTTTAGTATTCTTTTCTAGTCTTTTAACACTGCCTGTTGCGTTCTACATACAACAACACTCAGTTTATCTTTACATCTTGCCTATTAACTATGGTCGTTGTTGTAGGTCTCTCATTTGCTGCACTGTTTTCAAAACGGGATCATGGAAGCCAACACCAGAGTATCAAGTTTAATTACTTCTTTTCTGACAAGAGCTCTTCATATTTTTTTCTATCCAGGTAGGTTTTTCTCCTCCATATATATATATAAAAAATATATATATAAAATACATATACATATACATATACATATACATATACATATACATATACATATACATATACATATACATATACATATACATATACATATACATATACATATACATATACATATACATATACGTGTACATATACACACACCATACCCAAGCATTACTCACCAGCAATCAGAAGGTTACATGTTCGATTCCTTTCCGGGACATTTTCTAAGGATTTGAACTGGACGATGGTCCATGCATCGTCTTAGTTGAATAATAATGAATGATATTTTGACCACGTATTCAATATCTTTTTCGTTGCTGTAGAAGATCCTCTGTATGTTAACGTGAACAGCTATATGCTTCAAAAGGCTTTCATGGATCTACGAGAAGTTCCTTTATTTTTGTCTTTGATAAACAGCGGCCATCTTGAAGTAAGTCCAAGACCCAACAGGAAATCGTAAAACGTGTGAAGCCGTAAAGCACGGAGCACAGCTAAGATCTTAAGTGTTGATTGTAATGTGATGTGAAGGGCGATGATGGAAGTGAGATTGGTGTTATGTTGGTAATTCAGATCATCATGTTCGTAATGTTGTTGGTGATGAATGTAGAAGTGGTGACGATGACAACGATAATTGTAATATTGGTGATGGTGGTGCTAAGGTTGCAGGTGTTGATGATGTTGGTAATTAGTACGATGACGATACTGAAGTTGATAAGTTGGGTAATTTATCAGGTTGCGTTCAATTACTTTTTAGCATCAATGATCCAATGCGTTATGCGCACTTATTTCGAGAATGAACCAAAAACCGCTATGACAGACACACAATGTTTTGTGGGAGAAGGGTTCGGGGAGAAGTACTCCGAGTGGTAAAAATTGTGGTCCGACCTCATCCCAACAACTCAACGTTACAGTCTTAGTTGTCCTAGGGGTAATAATCCCCAAGTAGGACTGTCATAGGGGTAATAATCCCCAAGTAGGACTCTAAATCTAATGTCCTAGGGGTAATAATCCCCAAGTAGGACTGTCATAGGGGTAATAATCCCCAAGTATGACTTTGCCCAAGTGGTAATGATCCCCAAGGGCATCCTAAAATATCCAAGGGGTAATAATCCCCGAGTTGGACATTTCCTACTTTCGACTAATTATATTTCCATCAATTCGTATGAGTCTATGGGGTTGAGGGTGACCTTTGGGAGCACTTCATCCCCAAACCAGATCTTTATTAAAACAGTAAGGTGCTGTATACAAGAAATTTATTGTTATAATTTTGCGTGTTGAAGTCTTATCAAGACGAATATGTGTATTGTAATTGGTAGATTTTCCCGCGAAAGAGACAAATAGTCAGGCCCGCACAGAGACTAAAGTGCCCTTGCAAAAATTTCGCATACATTTTACGGATGTAAGGATATTTCAAGTGAAAATGTTTCAGTTTTACATGTGAAATGACAACGCAAATTTTCGTAAGGACGTAAAAGATGTACAATCTTTTTTGTCGTCTAATCTTTTAGTATCGCACTGAACGAACGTGGTTGTTGCATCTTTTGATGGATGGACTGCGAGATTCTATAGATTACTACATCTGCAAGAAATATCACGTCTTTCAACAGCTTTTCAGTCTCTACTCTTGTTCCATTGCTGACAAATATTTACAGGTAGGAAAGACGGTTTATTTATGATTATTTAGTTACTAGATTTGTTGTTTGACTTACTCTCTTGTTTTGTCGTTGTTGTTGTTGTTCTCGTGATATGATGGTGATAGTGATGGTGATGATGGTGGTAATGGTGGTGGTAGTGGTGATGATTATGGTGACGACGATCGTTGTAATGATGATAGTCATGATGATGACATTTATGGTGGTGGTGATGGTGGTGATGAAGATGATGATGATGATGAAGATGATGATGATGATGGTGGTGAAGATGATGGTGGTGAAGATGATGGTGATGGTCAAGATGGTGGTGATGATGGTGATAGTGATGATGGTGGTGGTGATGGTAATGGTGGTGGTGGTAATGGTGGTGGTAGTGGTGATGATGATTATGGTGACGACGATCGTTGTAATGATGATAGTCATGATGATGACGTTTATGATGGTGGTGATGGTGGTGAAGATGATGATGAAGATCATGATGGTGGTGGTGGTGGTGAAGATGATGATGAAGATGATGGTGGTGGTGATGGTCATGATGGTGGTGATGGTCATGATGGTGGTGATGATGATCGTGCTAATGATTGTGATGATACTGGTGATTATGATTTTCATCATAATGTTGATGTTGCTGATAATTATTGAGTAATGTTGAGGGTGATGATGGTGATAAGGTTGGTGATGATGGTGCTAAGGTTGGTGATGATGGTGCCAAGGTTGGTGATGATGGTGCTATGGTTGGTGATGATGGTGCTAAGGTTGGTGTTGATGGCGCTAAGGTTGGTGATAATGGTGCTAAGGTTGGTGATAATGGTGCTAAGGTTGGTGTTGATGGTGCCAAGGTTGGTGATGATGGTGCTAAGGTTGGTGATGATGGTGCTAAGGTTGGTGATGATGGTGCTATGGTTGGTGATGATGGTGCTAAGGTTGGTGTTGATGGTGCTAAGGTTGGTGATAATGGTGCTAAGGTTGGTGATAATGGTGCTAAGGTTGGTGTTGATGGTGCCAAGGTTGGTGATGATGGTGCTAAGGTTGGTGATGATGGTGCTAAGGTTGGTGGTGATGGTGCTAAGGTTGGTGGTGATGGTGCTAAGGTTGGTGGTGATGGTGCTAAGGTTGGTGGTGATGGTGCTAAGGTTGGTGATGATGGTGCTAAGGTTGGTGATGATGGTGCTAAGGTTGGTGATGATGGTGCTAAGGTTGGGTGATGATGGTGCTAAGGTTGGGTGGTGATGGTGCTAAGGTTGGTGGTGATGGTGCTAAGGTTGGGTGGTGATGGTGCTAAGGTTGGGTGGTGATGGTGTAAAGGTTGGTGTTGATGGTGCTAAGGTTGGGTGTTGATGGTGCTAAGGTTGGTGATGATGGTGCTAAGGTTGGTGTTGATGGTGCTAAGGTTGGTGATGGTGATGTGCTAAGGTTGGTGATGATGGTGCTAAGGTTGGTGTTGATGGTGATAAGGTTGGTGATGGTGATGTGCTAAGGTTGGTGATGATGGTGTTAAGGTTGGTGATGATGGTGTTAAGGTTGGTGATGATGGTGCTAAGGTTGGTGGTGATGGTGCTAAGGTTGGTGATGATGGTGCTAAGGTTGGTGTTAATTATGTTTCTAGTTTGTACGATGACGATATTTATGTTGGTATCACTGTGATAATTATGTACATGATAGTGAAAGGCTATTGTTGTTGGTGGTGATAATCATCATAATGGTGGTTATTTCACAACCGAACCCGCTGATTATGCTATCGTTATTATCATCTCTATTTCTAGAAACTAATTCTAAAAGTTCTTCGACAAGTTTCCCGACTACATGCTCCAGTCTATGACCTTTGTCACACTTATGGTCTTGTTCCGTGGCTTCATCTGCTGGTGACCAACCAGAGGTGAACTACTTGACTTGTTTTATGATTTAATAGGTAATCCCCGAATTCCTTTCAATGGCCACGAAGTCAGGTTTGAAATCGAGGTTGTATATGCAAGATAACAGTTGATGAATTACGATCTCATTGTCCACTTCGACTTGGAGGAGCCATTGTTTTATGGCCTCAGCACTTGGAAGGAGGCTCTCTGCCATTTCTCTGACATAGTTTGGGGAGACAGGTGCACTAAAGTTTTAAAGTACCTAAAAATCCTCACAGTCTGTATAGAGGACGCCAAAATAGTTAAGTTCTTTTACAGTTTATGATTTGGTCCATTCGTTTCGAAAATATCTCTCTTTATTCCCTGTGAGAAATTTTCGCCGGAGGGCTTATGACCGGAGGGTTTATGGCCGGTGGGCTTATGATCGCGGGCTTATGACCAGGGGCCTTATGACCGGAGGAGGGCTTATGACCGGAGGGCTTATGACCGGAGGGCTTATGACCGGAGGGCTTATGACTGGTGGGATTATGATCGGGTGCTTATGACCGGGGGACTTATGACCGTGGGGCTTATGACCTGGGGCCTTATGACCGATATTTTACCGTACATAGCTCGATGGTCATCCTCCTTCATTTGTTTATCTTTTGTATGATACATCATCAGCACTTTACCGGACGTCCTTGAACTGGTACTGGATATACTTGGATTAATATGGTTTACATTGATTGGCCAGGAGGTATCACGTGACGATATAGGTAACAATCGTGCCAGGAGTGACGTAGACAGAAAGGCCGAATCCAAAGATCTTCATGTTCCACTTCCGAAAAATATTTGTTCTCAGCTGCTGCTGGTTTGCTTAAGTACCCTACAGAGGAACACCAGGTAAGCTGATTATAATTTATGTTTTGGTACTACTTAATTCGATGGTGTTTAGTCAGGGGGGCAGTCAGTCTTACAAGCGCATGAAATGGGGAAAAAGTTGCTATCTCATATATAACATTTTAATTTTAATTTAGTATTTGTGATTTTGATATAAGATATCTGTACATCTATAACTGAACAGACAACGGCAAAATGGAATCTATTTGTTAACGAGAATCCATCCGATGGAGAAAAAGCGGTTTACGCCCGCAAGCTCTCAATATATAATAATTACTCGCGGTGAACACAGGCTCATGTTTCGGGCGTATTTTTAGATTTTAGTTGGACACAACATTCTAAATTTCACTCTGAGGTTCTTATAGTGGAAGGACTAGGGTTATTACTGTAGTGTAGGATTTCATCGAAACTGACAAATTTAACGCGCCTATGCAATGAAAAATTCAGTTGTATAATAACTCTTTTGTTTGAAAGAAATCTTAAAACTATAAAGACTAACCATTTACAACTTTTTCATATTTCACTTATTTAGATATTAAGATTTGTTTAATATGTAAATGATCATACTTATGCAACCTCGTACCCAGGGCATTTTGCCTCCACGGTGGAAGGTCGGTTCTAATGTCCTCAAACTCCCTGTAGTTTCTCGCTCTTACAACCAAACGCTTTGTATATAAATTACAGTTTCGAAGTCTGGAACCAGGACACGTTCGTTGCGTTCGTCCGTTTGATGGCCTCACTTCTGCAGCATCAAGACAACTTTCCGACTCAAGCAAAGGTGACAATCCAAAAACAGTTCGCCGTACAGATCACAAGAATATGGAATTTCATGTTTAGCGACATAGACATTCTCGACAAACTCCTCGATTTGCTTAAGCGTAACTCCTGCAGTTTTCCTCCACAACAACAACACGACGTTTGCCACGAAAAGTGGTTTCTTTCCATGCGTTCTGTAGCCAGGATTCTAAATCGTTCCGTGCTCGAAGGAATGTCCGACACTCTAGATAGCGAGTTATATATTTGTTTGCCAAGACCCGCTGCTGGACAATGTATCGAAGTTTCTTTAGAAACGAACCTCCACCGTGCTTTTCGCATTTTCACGGAACCTGGCGTTTTGGAAGGTGATCTTGACTACTCTCGTTCCGGAAAGAGTCTGAGAATTCTCGCAGACTTAATATTTTGAGGAGTCTTGAGCCTGAAACACACTGGGCAGTCGCGTTGGTCGCGCGACCACGGCTTCGAGAGGTTACTAAGTTAGTCGCGTTGGTCGCGTCAGTCCACAGGGAGCCCAAGTCTGACGCCTGTGATGTGTTTCTCTATTTTATTCTATATTATGGAAATTCTGATGTTTTATATTTAATATTGAAAGAAAGCGATGCTTATGAGACCGCGGCGCTTATGTGAATAGTGCACGCGCGATACGGCTGTAATTTGAAACTCGAAACAGCTGTCACTGGGTGTCACGTGACAAACGCGGTGCTTTGTCTTACCTTGCAATTATGCAATTCTTTGATTGGTCTATTAAAGTGGGGGTTAGATTCGGTATTTAGCGATCTCAGCGACGGTCTGGGTCTGGTCGCCATCCGACCGCTTCCGAAGACGATTCACTGTGTCCAAGCTACCTATGGAACACGTTGAACACAGACGCGTCGGAGTTTCATCCCTTTCCTTTCTCTTCTTGTTCTCTCGCGTGTGTTTTCCCGCACTGTGTGTTATCCCGCACATGAGTGTTCTCCCGCACATGAGTGTTGTATCGTCTCAGATTTCAGTGATCGTTACGCGTATTCAAGTGCATGGCACCCAGTGTTCTATTTTCCATACACGCGTTCGTGACGAGCATCACAAAATGGCGTGCTTTGAGGAGGCTTTGATTCACTTGTACAGAAACTGCCTTAGTTGAGTATCTTTTCTCCGCAACGATGGACCAACTAGGCATAACAACTCATCGAATACTCGAGGGCTCATTCGGAAGTAAACATAAAATTGTTCTTCAGCGCCTCGCAGTTCTCGAACTAAATTGGAGAAATCGCCCTGGTCTAACCTACGATCGCTTGGTTATTTTATTCTGTTTTTTCTTCCGCTCGATTTCTTCTAATTCGCTCATAATCGCAACAATTGCCACAAGCCGTGCTTGCGGAATCGCCACCATTTTGGTTTGGTCGCGCGTTAAGTCGCTACAGCCTGCCGCTACTGTGTGTTTCATTTAGTCGCGCGACCGGCGCGCATACGCGTGGTCGCCGTGGTCGCGCGACTGCCTAGTGTGTTTCAGGCTTTGAACTTTATGAGAGTTTTGAAGGCTTAATGGTGCCGTCAAGTCCGTTCTGCGCATGTCCACGTTTCTATTTACATCGTTTGTTCACATTACGTTATATAAACATTGAACATGAAGTATTGCGGATTTGTTTTCCACGCTTGAGCTTTCCGCCTAAAAAGTGTGTTATAAGAAGCTGTTCTGTTCCTAAATGTGGGATAATATATCAATCTACCACTCGCGCCTTCGCCACCGTTGACGAATACTCGCTTTCGAACTGTCGCAAATCTATTCCGTTAAAGTGCCCCTAACCTCAAATTTTTTTATTGTCTTATTTGGAAGAACTTTTAAAATGATAAAGTAACTTCTTTTAAAGATTTTCGTTTCTTCTCTTTCTTTTTGATATATATCTGTTTGTTTGATATGCAAATGTCCGGAATTTACGTCACACATGCATAATGACTTATTGGAGAAATGTGTGTAGCACTTTCATTCTCGAACGAAATCCTTTAAAATCGAGAAGTTTGCCGGTTGTGGGAGAAACGTGCACATGTGTTATTCACATTTTAGTGTTTTTATTTGATGAACGCAAAGATATATAACATTCTCTGATAACTCATTATACATGTGTGACGTAAATTCCGTACATTTGCATATCAAACAAACTGATATATCTCAAAAAGAAAGCGAAGAAACGAAAATCTTCAAAAGAAGTTACTTTGAGGTTAGGGGCACTTTAAAGGCCAGTCCCCACGTTTGAAATTTCACACATGCGCAGAACGGACTTGACGGCACATTTGAACTTCCTATGAAGCGAAAAAGTTATGACCCATTTTGGTACTTCTTGATGCGCTGAATCTCATGGTGGTATCGGTTTTTCAATCACGACTTTTTTTATGTAAAAGTGGAAAAATTACACCAATTTCGTCCCACCTCATCGCGCGGTCAAATCACCTCTTTGACGTCACACGTTAGAGTCGGCATAGTTTTAGAGATGAAAAAATCGTTACTGATCTCGCTTTCAGAGGAAGAAGTTGACTCTAACTCAAATATCAGTAATATTTCCACAGCTAAGCATTCAAGCACCACAAAAAACATCTCGATATTATCGACGACTCTAACGTGTGACGTCACAAGACTGCTGCTTTGGTCCCAGACTCCGGACATTTTGTCTATCAAAATAACGATGTTTGAACGTCGATAAAAACCGTTAGCACCATAATATCCAACGCATCACGAAGTACCAAAGTGGGTCATAGCACTGACCTCGCAGGCTAAATCCACCCGCAAAAGATTTAATTTAAAGTGTTTATGAAACGAAAATTGAGATGACTTTTTATTGATTTATTTGAAAGAGCTCCTCAAACGATAAAGAATGGCGTTTGTAGTTCTTCCATACCTTATCTCGTTCTCGAGTAATTCAAGATTGTGTAATCTGACCTATGACGTCACTAGTTGGACCCATCATTATTATGACGAATCAGAAAATGAAGCATATCTTCAAAAATATTGAACAAAATTCCTTGAAACTTTGCACAAGTATACAGGTCACTAAATTGAATAACCCACGTAAACGTTATCGTTGCCATGGGAACAGATTAGTTCCCAGACTCCTCTACTCCTCTCATAAACTTGTTTATATTCTGCCTTTTCTAAACCAATATTTAACTGTTGATCAGTGAGGGATATTTTCAATAGTATTGCCAACAAAACAGAGCAACTTCGAGTCAAAATCTTTGTAGGGCATAGTGGAAAATAGAATTTTTTTGCTGTAGGATGAAAGGTCTGGGAATTAATATATATTGCTATGGTAACGATAAAGTGGACGTGGGGATATTCAATTTAGTGACCTGTATACTTGTGCAAAGTTTCAAGGAATTTTGTTCAATAGTTTTGTAGATATGCTTCATTTTCTGATTCGTCATAATGCTGGGTACAACTAGTGACGTCATAGGTCATATTACACAATCTGGAATAACTCTAGAACGAGATAAGATATTAAAGAACTACAAACACCATTCTTTATAGTTTGAGGAGTTCTCTCAAATAAATCAATAAAAAGTCACCTCAATTTTCGTTTCATAAATACTTTAAGTTTAATTACGTTATCGTCAGAGAAAAAATAAATAAGTTGTTTACCAAATATAGTAGGTCTAAATAAAATTTATGTGTGAAGTGAGGTGTGAAGTTGATCGTCCAGGTTGTTGTAGCCTTGCGAAAGACGATTGTTGGTGACTGACGTTTCGACGACCTCAGCGGCGATCATCTTCAGAGTAAAGTAAAGCGTGTTTGTCAGGTGTTAAAAGGAAATTATTTTCACTCGTAAGTTCATCTTTTTGTTTTTGTACTTTATATACTTTATAAACATTTGTATCACTTTAAAATCTACAAATCCCTTTTATTGTTAGCCCAACACGTTCTATCAAAGTTGCCGCGTTTCCAAGAAAAAAGGCCAGGATGTCCTGTGCAGCCTATAATGCTTGATAAAATGGCCGTACGGAAGCATGTTGAATGGGATGGTAAATGCTTCCGTGGTTTTATTGACCTTACAGAGACATTGGCTCTAAAAACACTTGCTCTAACAGCTGTTTCCATCGACAACTGGTCTAGAGACACTTGCTCTAATAGCTGTTTCCATCCACAACTGGTCTTAGTGAAGATGATTCAATGTCTGCAGCTACAGAGACACTTGCTCTAATAGCTGTTTCCATCGACAACTGGTCTTAGTGAAGATGACTCAATGCCTGCAGCTACAGAGACACTTGCTCTAATAGCTGTTTCCATCGACAATACTTGCTCTAATAGCTGTTTCCATCGACAACTGGTCTTAATGAAGATGATTCAATGTCTGTAGCTATCCACAACTGGTCTTAGTGAAGATGATTCAATGTCTGCAGCTACAGAAACACTTGCTCTAATAGCTGTTTCCATCGACAACTGGTCTTAGTGAAGATGATTCAATGTCTGCAGCTATCCACAACTGGTCTTAGTGAAGATGATTCAATGTCTGCAGCTACAGAGACACTTGCTCTAATAGCTGTTTCCATCAACTAAAACTGGAAAGTTCCATTCAGGTACTTGCTGATTCATTATCTAAGCGGGAAAGAAAAGGAAAACAATCACAATATGTTTGCAAAAATTGCATGATGTTGAGGTGAAGGTTGTCCCCCTGGTGCTAACCTCTCTCCAGATGACATCATTCCATACTTTAAGCGTCCAAGTATAATCCATTAAAGTGCACCTAACCCCAAAAATGATAATGCTATGTTTGAAAGGGCACTTAAAATAATGAAGAATGGCACTAACAGTTCTTCAAGATCTATTTTCGTTCTTGAGTTATTCAGTTATATGTGATATGTTAATGAGGCACAGAATGACGTCATAGAAGGCAAACAACGTTGCAATTCTAAAATTTGTGTATATCTTCAAAGTTATCGAATGAAATTACTTGAAACTTTGCACGTACGTGGATACATACCACCAAAGTAAAGAACATGGTTCAAATTATGTTGCCACCATAGTAACAGATTAGCGTCCAAACCTCTCCGTTCCCATACAGAAATCTTCATTTTCTGTCATCGCAAGCAACGTTTTCGATTTCAAACTTGGGTATTGCATTGGAAAAGTTATTGCAAAAGTTGTTCACAACTGCCAATCTCAACATGTTCTGCATTTGAGAGAACACAAATTATTTTGTTTTAGAGACTAGGAGGTCTGGAAGCTAATCTGTTACTATTGGTGACAACATAACTTGAACCATGTTTTTTTAGTTTGGTGGTATGTATCTGCGTGCAAAGTTTCAGTAATTTTGTTGGATAACTTTGAAGATATACACAAATTTTAGAATTGCAACAACGTTGTTTGCCTGCTATGACGTCATCCATATGTTAATGAACATATCACATATAACTGAATAGCTTGAGAACGAAAATAGATATCGAAGAACTGTTAGTGCCATTCTTCATCATTTCACCTGCCCTTTCAAACATAACATTATCATTTTTGGGGTTAGGTGCACTTGAAGCAGCGTCCACATTTTTCTAGATGTTTACCATATGCTCAAGCTTGTCCGGAACACATTAGCAGATCTCAACATCCTTGATAATATCTAAAAGAGTTACGTATATAACATTAAGGAGTCTGAAGGATTATATCTGGCCAATAAGCTAAGATCTGCCCACAGGCCCCACATTAATTGGCATCAACAAAAGATGAAAGTAAATTTAGTAGCACAATCACTGCAGTGCTCACCATCTTTACTTAAATTACCCGAATTCCAAAACTGTAACCCAACCACTAACTTGCATTTTCTACCACCTATTTGACATTCTAGATTGAAGGAACCTTTTGGCCAAAAACTACAAGGCTGCACCTTTACGAGTTCCGAATTACCACCATGTTGAGAAACTCTTGAATGAAGCATAAAACAGCACCTCCCAGTATAGCAAAACTGGCTTCACGTGGGTTCTTAGTGGCAATAAAGAGCGTCCAGGCTTTACAAGGAACTTGTTGCAGCCCCATCACCCAAACTGAGTTGTTTTTTTGCTGCTGTGCGATCAGCTGGTGCTTCATGGAACAACAATCCAACGACCTCGCCGTTTATGGCTTCCTATAAACAATTATTATGCGTCATAAGATTGAAGAAAGGCGTGTAAATTGTAAACCGCGATCTTGGACACCATTGAAGACCAATGCAATGTAAACTCACTTCCCATAGGCACATTGGACATATCCATTGCACGACGATATGACCTAGAATTAAGGAAACCAGTAACAATTGGCCATGACTATTGATATTATACATGAGTATCAAATACCACAGAACTGACAGAAAGAAGCAGAAATTTCATATATGTATTGCAGGTTTTGTTGTGAAGATAGCCAAACAAAGAATCTGTTGTCCAGAGTGCATTAGTACATTGTCTGTGTCAAGTAATACAGCACAAATGTCATTTGTCACCTGGAGCAACAATGGAGGACTTACCATTCCTTCTCCATCTCTCCTTAAAGTTGGAAAGAGACAGAGAAGTGCCTGGTGAGAATGCTTTTAACAACTTTGGCACACCTGCCTCGGTGTCCTGGTCTTCTTGGTGCAATTTCAACATCTTTACTGACAGCTTTTGTTGGATCAAATATCTTTGAATCATTGACTGAACACATGTTTGATTGTACAGCAACAAACAACCATGCTGCCTCACTGATCAAGTGCTGTGCCTGGTGTTATCACCTGGGGAAACGTCATACAGAAAAGATACAAGAATAGAAGGTGAGTAAACAATTTTGAAAACTAATTATTTTCAATAATCAATTATTATTTAATTACTATGTTTAGATGCAGCGACCGCCTTTTATTCTTAAGACTACGTTTACACTTGAGCAAAAGTTTCCGGATTCGTAAATGTTTCCGGATTCATCATAAACCGAGTATTCGGATTGGTAAGCTGTTTACACTCGGGAGTATTCGGATTCATATCGTTTACACACTCGATGAAATCCGGAAACATTTGTGCGGGAACGGTTACCAAGCATTTCGCGTAAAGACAATTAACTCCAAAATGCCGCCCAAAAAGAAGGCTAGAAAGGATGTTACAGAGAGTGTTAGTTGGACGGATGATGAAGTAGAACTACTTCTTGGAGTAGTTCGTGCATACTCCTCCCAAAAGGATTACGAAGGATTGGAATGGGAGAGTATCAAAAGTATCGCCATTTTTTCTGCACCGCAAACTTGTGTGATCGCGGGCGGAAAAATATTCGGATTCATAAGTATCCAGATACAAAGTTTCCACTTTAGATTCCGGATTCAAAATCTCCGGAGACGCGACCAAAACGGGACGTTTTATTCCGGATTCATCCTCTTCAATCAATCAATCAAAACTTTATTTGAACACGTAACGCCCAAGAGCTAAACAAGCTCGTTCATAATACGAAATCCAAAAATTATAGTTATCATGAAATAATATAAAAATACTATAAATACATATGACAATTGTTAGTAAAAAGAATTACTAAAAAGATAATAATAATAATTTAAAATGTATGAATGAGTAAGGCTTTCTTAAATTCTGCTATTTCCTGAATTTCCCTAATACTAACTGGCAAGCTATTCCATAATTTACTCGTAACATACGAGAAACTATTTTTCATCCAATTTAGATTAAAACGAGGCTGTTCCAAGTTAGTTCCTATTCCTCTCAAATTATAATTAGATTGTCTATATGCAAACCAATCTCTAATATAACATGGGCCACTAGTGTATAAGCATTTATAAAGCAGTATAACGCACTGAGAGTATCGTCTGTGCTCTAACGTCCTAATTTTTGCCATGTTCAGCAAGTAGTCGTAGTTAACTGATTTACCGTGACCTGTCAGTGTTCTTAAAATGTAATAATTAGCATCATCTGTTTTATCCCTCTGTACTTTACTTGTTGTGTAAACGGCAAAACGAATCTTGTTGTGTAAACGGCAAAACGAATCTTGTTGTGTAAACGGCAAAACGAATCTTGTTGTGTAAACGGCAAAACGAATCTGGTACCAAAACGTTCCGGATTCGTGACGAATCCGGAAACTTTTGCTCTAGTGTAAACGCAGTCTTACATAAAATTCCTATTTTATTTCTTAGTCAAACACTGTATTTAACATCTCTCGTAAGAGACCGCGACCAGATTTCGTGTTCCCTTTTTGCTTTTCTAATTATTTTTCTACTCTCGTAAACGACCACCCGGAGCGCGATGACAGACCAGACGATTTTATTAGTTTGTATTTTATTTTAATATTTGATATAATTTTGCAATTTCCGCTGTAGTTGCTATAATTTCTGTAAAATTAATTACTGTTTATAAAGACGTATGTAATTTTATGAATGCGTTGTATGTGAATGTTATCACTTCAGGTATAAAACTGAATTACAATAGGTTTGGGCCACTTGCGGTGAATATTCTCGTTAGCGACCACTTCCGTCCTAAGAAGCACAGGGAGCCCAACTCTGACGCCTATTTATTTATTTATTTAATATTTATTTAATATATTTGTCGCAAAAACACTTACATATAAATAAAACAGGAAAATAAAAATGAAATGCGACTGGCGGAAGAAACAGGACTAATGTCCCAATTGATATCAACCTCCTAACGTATAAAAAATTTAAGTTATTTACAATTAAGATACATTCAAGAAATCGGTTTAAATTGTTCCCGGAAGAACATATTCAGTTTCAAGTTTTTGTTTATAAAAATAAAGTAATCTGGTTTTAAAAATATTTAAACTATAGTGGTGCTTTTGTAATCCTTGCAGGCAAGTTATTCCAAAGTAAAACTACTCTATTAAAATAAGAATGTTTCAAATAGTCTTGCTTAGTAAAATTTGGTCGGTAGTTATTTTGATCAAAGTTCCGAGTTCTATTGTTTGATACTTGTTGAAAAAAGTTAGAATGGTTGATATCTATTTGACCACATTTAGATTTGAATAAGAAAATAAGATCAGATATTTCTCTTCTATATTCGAGTGGCAAAATGGATAGGATAGTCAATCTCTTCTTGTAGTTCATCTCTTTGGGGTATCCCAGAATAAACTTCGTCGCACGACGTTGTACATTTTCTAATTGTAGTTTATATTTAGTTGTGTAAGGTGACCATACTTCACTGGCGTACTCGAGTTGTGGCCTGAAGGTACGTTTACACACTACGATTAATCGGCCCGATTTCTGGTTTAGCTGGATGTTAAGTGGAGAAACAGTCAGCGGAGTGTCCCGTGGGCTCATTTGCCTTGGTCGCTTCCTGTCTCTCATTACTTAACATGCATTTAAATCAGAAATCGGGCCGATTAATCGTAGTGTGTAAACGTACCTTCACTAAAGAACAGTGATGTGTTTCTCTATTTTATTCTATATTATGGAAATTCTGATGTTTTATATTTAAAGTGCCTATATCACTTGTGGGATCTTTACATATTTATAGTAATTGGAACATTCTAAGAAGATTTGTAATATATCTTCTCAGGCGAAAATTTCATCTTCATGGACTTTTTTGCAGTTAAAGTTACCGGATATGACATCAAAGGAGGAATTGCAAATCAGTTTTCTTTTGTTTCTTGCTTCAAAAATTCCTCCTTTGATGTCATATCCGGTAACTTTAACTGCAAAAAAGTCCATGAAGATGAAATTTTCGCCTGAGAAGATATATTACAAATCTTCTTAGAATGTTCCAATTACTATAAATATGTAAAGATCCCACAAGTGATATAGGCACTTTAATATTGAAAGAAAGCGGTGCTTATGAGACCGCGGCGCTTATGAGACCGCGGCGCTTATGTGAATAGTGCACGGCTACACGCGCGGTACGGCGATAATTTGAAACTCAAAACAGCTGTCACTGGGTGCCACTTGAATACGCGTAACGATCACTGAAATCTGAGACGATACAACACTCATGTGCGGGATAACACGCAGTGCGGGAAAACAATATCACACAGCGGGGCACGCGTATTCACGTGGCACCCAGTGACAGCTGTTTCGAGTTTCAAATTACCGCCTGTACGCGCGTGCAGCGGTCTCATAAGTCCCGCGGTCTCATAAGCGCCGCTTTCTTTAATACTAGGGAGATGCAAAGCATCATGGGGCGAGCTTTATGTCTGTATAAGTTAAAGAACGAGGCAATAACATTGTTATTGCCATAGTTTATGCGCATCATTGGCGTTTATAACCATAGACGAGTTGTTAAGGCACTATATACGAGTCGTACGAGATGAACGAGTTGTAAATATATTTTGTAGATGCTGTTGATAATATATAAGCACAGCTGGAGATCCCCTTAGTCTTGTGTCTGTTTGCCTTCGTCTCTATAACCTTACTTCCCTTTCCTCTGCTGTCTCGTCTGCCCTCTGCTGCCGTTCTCTTTCATTTCTTCGCTGCCTTCTTGTTTCTACTGATTCGTCCATGTTTATTGTATCAGAAAAGTACTGGTGAAGCAGATGTAAAAATGTCCGACCGGAGAAGAAGATGAGTACGATCAGAGCCGCGCTTGATACCACAACTAAGGGGCTCGCCCCAATAAAACATCAGAATTTCCATAATATAGAATAAAACAGAGAAACACATCACAGGCGGCAGAGTTGGGCTCCCTGTGTCCCGAGGTGGTCGCTTACGAGAGAGTCAACTGTATAATAAAAATCTTATTTACTCTTTCCTGTCCGGCTGAAAAACATCCAAAATTGAACTACCTCTTTGTTCTATTGATATCTCGGGAAATATCCATAACTGTTGCGAAATCTATACCTTTTCTGAAAGTCCAATAAACCGGCCGTTGCCAATGCTTTTGAATTTTCCGAACAAGACACATGATAATATAAATTAGCATTAATTATCATAAATCAGGTTGAAAAACTTCCATTTTTCTAGAAAATGCCATCTTGCACGCCCGCGTAGCATCATGAAAATTCAAAATGCCACCAATTGCAGAGTTGCTTATGAAATCAAATCAAACTTGGCATGTGAGTGGATCTCGTGCGCCTGGTGCTTGTCGAATTTCCATTTTTAATCTTGCGTTACCGTGTGCCGTGTTTTTCGATTGACAACTTTGGGGTCTTCTATGACCCCTTTTGACTGGGCCGGACAGGAAAGAGTTAACCTCGTTTGGTCGATCTTTACGGCATCTTTTCGTACAGACCGCAGACAAAGACCTCCCGATCGGTAAAGTCACATTACTGTAACTTGTCAATTTTGGTTAAACTTGTTAAATATGAATGGAATTTTAAAAGGCTGGTGTACTGCCGAAATATGGAATTTGAGGTCTAAAGCTTGATTTCGATTAAAGTGCCTCAAAAAAATTTCTTGTCTTATTTGGAAGAACTTTTAAAATGATAAAGTAACTTCTTTTGAAGATTTTCGTTTCTTCGCTTTCTTTTTGAGATATATCAGTTTGTTTGATATGCAAATGTCTGGAATTTCGTCACACATGCATAATGACTTATTGGAGAAATGTGTATATCTCTTTCGCTCTCGAACGAAATCCTTTAAAATCGAGAAGTTTGGTGTTGTGGGAGAAACACGCACACAAATTTCTACAACTTACAATATTTTACATTTTTGATGAATGTTTCTTTAAATAACATGTCAAAGAATATGGGAAATGACCTTTCTTTATCATAATAAACCCTGTTTCTTTTTCCCTAAAATACCATGTTTTCTTATATAAAATTACTAGTTGCGAAAAATAAAATATTATCTTTGGATAGGTTGAAGAAAAAGTTGTGCAATGCGGTTTTTCCTCAACTCGTAAATTGGTCACAATGACGTCACAATACTGAGTAAAAGGTGACTGCGATATGCCATATTGTCAATAACTTTAAGACTGGGAAGTTTCAGCACATTTTCATTTCGGAAAGAATTACTGAGGAATTACCTTAATCTAAATTCACCTTAACGCTTCGAGCGAAGCGTTCTTCAGACAGCGAAGAAAAAGAGCGCGATACACACATGTTATTCACACTTTAGTGTTTTCATTTTACGAAGGCAAAGATGATTTATTGGAGAAATGTGTATATCTCTTTCGTTCTCGAACGAAATCCTTTAAAATCGAGAAGTTTGGTGTTGTGGGAGAAACACGCACATGCACGTGTTATTCACACTTTAGTGTTTTTATTTGATCAACGCAAAGATATATAACATTCTGACTCTGATAAGTCATCATGCATGTGTGACGAAATTCCAGACATTTCCATACAAACAAACTGATAGATCTCAAAAAGAAAGCGAAGAAACGAAAATCTTCAAAAGAAGTTACTTTATCATGTTAAAAGTTCTTTCAAACCGTCCATTATTTAAGGAACTTTCAGGAACATTTGTCATTGTAAGATCAGTAAACGATGATGTTTACATTACATCCAATGTCTGAGCATTCGTCTGCAATCCTAAGACCTTCCGGCTTCAAACTTTACAATCGACTACAGTATGTGAATATGATTTAAAGCTCTTATATTTATGAATATTTACGAATCCGGAAAAGGATAACCACGCGCTTTAAATCCGAAGAAAAAACGAATTGGAAATGTGTTCGTCGTTTCTGTGCGACAACGAATGGTTTTGGATGCTTTTTCGCTGATACGAGATGCACACGTCGACGTCGATTGGTAATTTTGCTTTCAGAGTCGATTCCGACTGTTCAGCCGAGTCCGACTGTTCAGCCAAGTCCGACTGTTTTCGCAGAAGGAACGTTCCCACACAGAACGTTACCACACAGACAGTGCATGTGTCTTTACGTCAGTCTAGTCAACGTTATTTTCTCAAGATTCAGAAGTTTCACAGGATTCAAAACCCTAACCATAACCGAAATAAAAAATCGAGTTCTGACACTGAAATAAAGAATTCCGGTACTCGAACAATAATAATAATAATAATAATAATAATAATAATAATAATAATAATAATAATAATAATAATAAAAGACGTTTTAGGAGCATTAAGGAGCTGTAATTCCCGTTGAGGCCTCTAGAATCCAGTCATATACTCCTTAACTTTAAGGATCAATATTTTTGAAACTAAATCCATGTCCATCTTCTAGGTTACAAAATGCTTGTCTAAATAAACGCATTAATCCCTCTGTGGTGTATAATTAGTCCAAGCTACTGACCAACCATCGCCATTCCGTCCGTCTTGCCATTCCGTCCGTCTTGCCATTCCGTCCGTCTTGCCATTCCGTCCGTCTCGCCATTCCGTCCGTCTTTGTTAAAGTTTTCCTCCAAGCAACACTGAAGAGGAATAAGTCTACGATAAGGTAAGATGTTTGATTGTGAAGAATTGAAGTTGCCAGATAAGTGTGGATAAGAATGTGTAATACTTCCTTTAGCCTTTAACTAAAAATAAAACTTCCGCCGCTTTGGCCGACGAATATACGCATCCAACTTGTAGTCCAATTTTGCCCGTCCGCCGGCTCGTCCACCAAAGTTGACAATGTACTAATTTTTTCAATGTACTAGTGTTTGCAATGTGGCTAGTGTTTGCAATGTTGCTAGTGTTTTCAATGCGGCTAGTGTTTTCAATGCGGCTAGTGTTTTCAATGCGGTTAGTGTTTTCAGCGTACGAAATATGCCAGTGTTTTCAAATATGCCAGTACTGTTTTTAATGTGCTACTGTTTTCAATGTACTAGTGTTTTCAATGTGCTACTGTTTTCAATGTGCTACTGTTTTTAATGTGCTACTGTTTTTAATGTGCTACTGTTTTTAATGTGCTACTGTTTTTAATGTGCTACTGTTTTTAATGTGCTACTGTTTTTAATGTGCTACTGTTTTTAAATGTGCTACTGTTTCTGTTTTCAATGTGCTACTGTTTTAATGTGCTACTATTTTCAATGTGCTACTATATTTAATGTGCTACTGTTTTCAATGTGCTACTATATTTAATGTGCTACTGTTTTCAATGTGCTACTATATTTAATGTGCTACTATTTTCAATGTGCTACTGTTTTCAATGTGCTACTGTTTTCAATGTGCTACTATTTTCAATGTGCTACTGTTTTTAATGTGCTACTATTTTCAATGTGCTACTATTTTCAATGTGCTACTATTTTCAATGTGCTACTGTTTTCAATGTGCTACTGTTTTCAATGTGCTACTGTTTTCAATGTGCTACTGTTTTCAATGTGCTACTGTTTTTAATGTGCTACTGTTTTTAATGTGCTACTGTTTTTAATGTGCTACTGTTTTTAATGTGCTACTGTTTTCAATGTGCTACTGTTTTTAATGTGCTACTGTTTTTAATGTGCTACTGTTTTTAATGTGCTACTGTTTTTAATGTGCTACTGTTTTTAAATGTGCTACTGTTTTTAAATGTGCTACTGTTTTTAAATGTGCTACTGTTTTTAAATGTGCTACTGTTTTTAATGTGCTACTGTTTTTAATGTGCTACTGTTTTTAATGTGCTACTGTTTTTAATGTGCTACTGTTTTCAATGTACTTCTTTCGGCTGCCATCCCATGTTATCCTAGATTAAAACGGCCATGCAAAGTTTTTCTTTGTTTAACTGTCAACATTTCATGACAAGAGCGAGAATTGTTTTAAAACGAACTTAACTGGTTTAAAAGATGTTTAAAACATGTTGTGGTGTGAATGATGTATTATTTATTACCTATTCTGTCGCTCGACCGTCATTGAATGGAGTTGACTATTTCCTGGTCGTCTCCCTAATGTTATTAATGCATACTATGGAGCGACTATATATAGTATATAGATAGGTTGTTTCTCTTGGCTCGTTTAGGGTTACGGCTGATTTCCATCTGTTGGCTCTTTTACGGTTGCGACTTAGTTGGCCAGCCGAGAGATTTACCCTCGCACGGGTAAATCAGCCTAATTTCCAGTTGCATTTCTTTGGAAAGCGAAACCCTAACAACTTAAAGCTTACCACCTAGAATTAAACACCCTAAAGGCTTCCATACGAACGTCATCAGTCCTTGACTCGAAAGCCGATTAAGCACTTATTCTGTGTTAAAGACGAATCTGCATCTTATGCATCTTATGCATAAGCATATATTCCTTTGACTAATATTGCTGTTTACGTCTGTAAACGGCTACTCATCTAGGAAATCGTTGGCGAAGATTTTACGAATCGCTGTTTTAGATGGTTGCTTTTTGAACGGCCGGGCCATTTAAACCAAGTTTTCTTTGACAAGTTTTTCCTCATGATAAGTTTAATTTGACAAGTTTTCCATTGACAAGGAGCCTTTGGCCATGCCTGCAGCTTTCGAACAGTGGTAACTTGTTTGTGTTAGGGAAAGCTTGACAAGATTGTCAAGAAATATCCGTGGTAGGTCACCGAGCACAGGTTCATCCGCGAGCATTGCTACATAAGAACATCAATTTCACTGTTCACACGCGCAGTTAAAACATAGCAAGAGAAGTATAAACTGGAAAAAATGGTTCTTGGACAACCCAGTCTCCACCTAGTTAATGTAGACAGTCTACATTGGTAACATGTAGCTGTGAATGTATGATGTTGCTGCCTCTTGATTGTTTCGGGTTTATTTAAAGACGGGTTTGTTTCGAGAAGACGGGTTTATTTCGAGAGTGTTTTGAAAAGAACCTGTCTTGGAGCAAGTATATGCTTATATAGCAACTAACGAGTATTCACTAAAAGTTTAAGAAATCATATGAAGAGCAAACTTAGTTCTAAAAGCTGAAAAGCTAAAACGAAACAGCATAACGAGCGAGATAACGAGAATCGGCACTCGACGGCTACCAGGAAATAGCGTATGATTAACAATTCGATTCCCGCATTTCTTCGACTGTTTGATCATCCTCGAACCAAAATTATGCCGACTATAAACAGTCATCTTTTGAAAGTATTAGCAAACTCTTTAATAGTCTCGTTTACAAGGAATACGTTTAGGTAGCCTGTAGCGGCTCTGGCTAACGTTGAGGCGGCTGTCAAGAAACTGTGTTCGTGGTAAACAAGTGCACCTAACACCAAAATGTTTTTTTAGCGATATCAAATCTTGATATGATTTCTAGTATTTCTGCAAAAACAGAAATGAATTTCTTAAAATCCTCCGATTTTTATGGCAGTTTAAAGTTGGTAAAAAGGCGCTTTTTGATGGACCACTTCCGTGGCTACGAGGAGTCTGGAACGAGTAAATTTTGTGACGTCACGCAAGGTACTCGGCTAGATAAACTTTCGTCCTACATGCAAATTCACTATAAATCGGAAGTTGACTCACTGCTGGACATGATTGCTGAACAATATCTAAACTCTAAAGTGATCGAATCGAACAACAACAACGCACGAAGAACAAAGCGAAATGCTGACTACCTTGCGTGACGTCAGAAAGAAGAGCTAGACCCAGACTCCTGGTCCCACGGCACTGAGCCACGAAATGCCATAGAAACTAGACAATTTATCCAAATTGAATTTTTTTTCCACTAAAACATTTCAAACAAACCGTACATTCGATGGGATGAAAATTGTGATGAAAATGGGATGAAAATTGTGTTAGAGGCACATTGAAAACGGAAATCGTTCTTAACCAATTGAATATCACGTATTAACTAAATTTTCTAAGCGACCAATCATGGTCTACTATCTAAATTCCGTATAGTAGCTACATCACAGAACACGATTAACGGCGCTGGTTCATAGTCTGTGTTTTTCAAATTTCACAGACTATGACGTGGCTACAGGGTCCCCCGCAGAGGTTTGGGACATTTGCCAGCGAATCGTGAGCAGGAAACAGGCCACAGAGACATTTCTATACTATGTACACCGGTACACCTGCACGCTACGAGAATAAGGGGAAACCGGATTCTGTTTATGGACCCACACTGCGACTACAAATCTTGGTATGTCTGTATTTTTTTACTCTTGCTCAAGAAGCGAAATGGAAAGAGAAGAATAACATATTTAATTAGTATTTAGAAATCGGAAGACGAACGTCAGTAGGTTTAGACTTAGAACTGTGGTGTCAAATTTTGCTCGAAATGTGGCTTCGTCTGGGAACTGATGTTTCTTACTGGATATTCTGCAAAGGTTGTATTACGTGTATGTTCAATTCGTTTCTCTGTATTTTTTATAGAGAGAGCGTTTAAAGAGTTTTTATATTATGTAGTGCCCGTTTCAAACGTCGAATTTCTCATGAACAACATATTATACTGGATTATACATTAGGTTCTGCACATGAGAAGTTCGACTTTGTAATACTTGCAATAAACACTTCTTGCATAAATGATAACAGTAAATGTTTATTGTTATGTATATATAGCTCTATTTTTTCATTACATGAGACACGCTCTCATTGGTTGGTACATGATCACGTGACATGTATCAAACGAACTGTTGTCCGCTAAGATCGGCGCCGCGAACTGCAAAGTTAGGGAACTGCATACATAGTGTTTATATATGAAGGAGGACTAGCCCTCTTGGTAGGCTGGCCCTTGTAAAAGGGATGGATTTCACCTCGCGTTTACATGGCAATATTTTACCGAGTTGACAACATGTGTTTTCCCACGTAACCCACTGAATCCATTTTCCCGCACAAGTTTTCAATTTAAAACCTACGTATGAACAAATAGAACTTGTGAAATAAAGAGTTGTCTAAATATATACGGGAAAAGACCAACTTTGTCGCGTGTATGGAGCTTTGACTTGTCAGCCCTCCAAGGAGGGCCAGCCCTCTTGAGTGCGTTTACATGGAAAATTGCCAGCCCGCGTAGGCGAGATCCCGGGGTAGTCAATAGCGAGATCTCGCCTAGGAGGACTGGCCCTCCTCTCATATAAACGTAACCAAATTTTACATCGGGTTTGACTGAGAGGCGGGATCTCGATAAAGCGGGCTACCTTAGATATAATGTCCCCGCGTGCGCATGCGATGAGAGCGTGACAGGGAAAATTACTGTAAAATTTCCAATCTCGTTGTACGTTTGACCGTTGATGATTTAAAGATGTTCGGATAACTTTTCAGACATTTCAAAATATTTCATCTCCCAACCCAACCTGCCCAAACCACGCGACTAAGTATCCCAGGTAAACATTGTTGATATTTTTGGAATGTTTTTCGTTTTTGTTGTTGGATAAACTAACATCGGAAAAAAGTATTTTTATCTTGTAAAGCCATCTTTCGCATCTGTTATGTTATTTTATTAATTCGTCTATTGTGTTCCCAATTAGTACGTATAGCGGTAGAATTTATTGACACGTCAATTCTATCAGCAGTGATTATTTATGATTCAAAATACTATTTCCCAGTCTCGCTAAGCTGTTTACTTAGCTCATCATCGAGTTAATCAGGGACTTAAACAAGCACGATGGTATAATAACCTCAACAACGACGACGTTTTTCAAACAATACAGAATTCTCATGTAAAATAAAAAGAACGAATAATTTTTAGCGACTCGAGGGTAATGTGAACTCCGCTTTCCTCCTCCACACAATGGTCACTGAGAGTTGGTTTTCACTACGTCTTTACGACGACAGCAGCCAGCAGGCGGTGAGAGTTAAATTTTACTTCAAAACACTGGCTGACGTTTCATATGAGAATCCTGAATTCAAAACATAGCTCTAACCCTAAACCTTATCCTGATGCTAACTCTAAACCTAAACCTTGTTTGCCATTACGTCCTCTTTACCCGCTTGGGCAAAGCAGTCGCGTCATGTTCACGCATTGAAAGTTGAACATTTTTAACTTCCAAAGCAAACTCCGTAGTTACTAAAACATGGAACGATCCACAACGACCCAAAACGATCCACAACGACCCAAAACGATCCACAACGACCCAAAACGATCCACAATGATCCAAAACGATCCACAATGACCCACAACAACCCAAAACTATCCACAATGACCCAAAAACGATCCACAATGACCCACAACGATCCAAAATGACCCACAACGATCCAAAATGACCCACAATGTCCCACAACGACCCAAAACGATCCACAATGACCCAAAATGATCCACAATGGCCCACAACAACCCAAAACGATCCACAATGACCCAGAATGATCCACAATGACCCACAACAACCCAAAACTATCCACAATGACCCAAAACGATCCACAACTATCCAAAATGACCCACAACGATCCAAAATGACCCACAATGTCCCAAAACGATCCATAATGACCCACAATGACCCAAAACGATCCACAATGACACAAAATGATTTAAAATAAATTCGATAATAAAATCACTTAATTTGAATCACGTGGTTTAATCAAGAAAAGAAACTCGATATGGCCTAATCTATATTTCATGCAGAGTCCCCTAGTCGAAATGCAAGTCTAGGCCTAATTTTTTTATCATTCAGACACCACAAATAAATTTAGTTGCATGAATCTTTGCACTGTCCTTGGGATCTAGTTTCATTGGTCGTTTTTGGTCACTAGTACTTGGCAATATTTCCGATAAGAAAGTAAGATCCAGAGCAAGAGAAATCCGAAGATGTTTACGTCGGACCATTTCTCGCAAACATGATCACGTGTTTACCTGACTTCGCACTGGCAAAGCATACGATGCTCGAGTTTGCTTTGGTAGTTGAAAATTTTATACTAACCCTAACTCTTACGGTAATGCTTTATTTTAAATAATTATGATTGCGAATCACAAAATCACCTTGCGAAACGAAGAAGGAATCTTCAATTTAAAGGGTAAACAAATTTGGACAGTCATAGGCCCACGGAACCCCTATCAGTTGGGCTTCTAGCCTGTTGGAGTATTCTGTTCATCGAAAAGAGTGATAAATCTAATAAACTAAACTATCATGGTTTGAAACGCTAACGCTATAGCTACTTGAACTTTGTCATAGCCTTGGTAGTTTGCACCTTACAGACAAACGCTTAAACGGATAGCAAATTATCCGTAAACTAACAGCCCTATATACTTCACGCGCAAAGTCGGCGAATTCTTTCTACGCTAGCTACTGAATGAAAATTATCTTGTGTGAAGAATAGCGCTCCGTCGAGATGACGTCAGTACCGATGTTTGTCCGCTTTTACCCATAATTCTTGCGGCCATAATAAAAGAAATAGCTCATTTGCAATCATTTGTGAGTCAAATTTGGTTTGTTTGTCCGCTTTTTGAGCTATTAATAGCAGCCAGAGACTCTACGCTATTGCGTTTACTCATCCACTTAAAGCCTCTTTTTCTCCTAACAATTCTATAGACTCGATTCCATTGTTCGCTTGTTACCAGTATGGGTGTAGAAGCAACACTATGCATTGTGTTTTAATCAACGTCAGAATTACGTCCTTGAACTGGATTTCCAGATAAGCAGTGATTAATTTTACTAAATCGAGGTAAGCTTAGCCAAAGAGGCTCTGTTAACATAGCTCAAATTAGAATTTTGAAATTGTCGGAATCACTGATCTCTAAATAAAGACTGGATTGAGCTTTCTATTGTATCTGATGTCGTAATTTAAACCAATGACAATCGACGTTCTAGAGCACTGCGACCTGACCCGATTTTGAAGCCTGCATATTTGCATAATGTAAATGACGAGAGATCATTAGAAACTGCGAGTTTGCAAGCAAATCAAACTGTGACGCTAGCAAAATAGGTTTAGTGTCTGGCCAATATAGTTTCTTTGTTAACATTAAATGCATAAAATCTTGAACCTAATTTGACGTCTCAGATCAGGCTTCTCTCACTGGATAATTAGAGCCAACGGCGGCCATTACTAAGGGACCAAAGTCGCAGTAAATCTGTAGGTAGGCGATGAATCGTTTTACACAGTAATTTGAAAAATGTTTTCTGGTCCTCTTTATAGTAATATTATTTTATTTTGTCGATGGTAAGAGCACATAAACCATCAAAACACCTCATAGGATTCTCAGTTGGTCCCTTAGTGATGGCGGACTTCCGGCTTCATTTTCTGAACAAAAGTTGCTCGATCCAGTCTTTATTTAGAGATCAGTGGTCGGAATATGTTTACATGCAATCTCGTAATAAGACCCTGGGTAGGAGGGGTACGAGGCTGGCTCTGAGGAACTCCGATGAAACTCGTCATTTGATTGGTTGATGCTGAGCTCTCGCACCAGTTTCTTTAAGAGCTATTGCTCCGTTTGCTCGCGAAATTTTGCATTTTCGAATGGCGGTAAATATTAAACAGTTTTTTTCAGAACTATGGCTGGTAAAGATTTATTCGATACACCTGTAACACCAACCTCGTACCCAGGGCATTTTGCCTCGGCGAAAATGGCCCTGGGATCGGCTGGTCAATTCTATAATGCGATTGGCTTGCCATAAAATACAATTAATTCAGCCGAGTATAATTTATTCATCTAAATCTGAATGCTGTCTTCAAATTTTACAGCAAATTAGAAGTGATAGCTTTCGCTAAATTGGATATATGCTTCTTCATACCTTTTGTAAGAGATAACCATGGATGTATGGTGGATTATTAAGCTTGTTAGCTGCTTTTATGCCGACGAATGCTGACATGAACAACTCTGAAGAGCATTGAATATTTCTCAATTATTCAGGTCAACAAAGTAGACAAAGGCAATGGAACAAAGACCACAAAAATTATCATATCTGAACACCCAGAAATTCTGGGTGTCATGTGACCAGCCGATCCCATTTTCGCCGACCTTCCACCGTGGAGGCAAAATGCCCTGGGAACGAGGTTGCTGTAACACATGACATGACAGACCCAAAATACAATTGAACACATGAAATAATTCAAAACAGCAAAAATCGCGAAAATTTGCAAGTTAAAACTTAAAACTATTTAATTATTCTCGCTTCGTCGCCAAACAAACATCCATCGTCTGACTCGTCTCGTAATTCTTCGCAATTGCCTTAGAACTTTAAAATTATATTAAGGACTAGAAAGCCAAAGTTCTTGACAGAAAGTACAATTCCTTACATTTAAAGGACATTGGCAACAAAAATTAAGTTTGTCTAATATGAAAGAACTCGTAAAATGATAGAGTAACACCTTTTACAACTTTCCCGTATTTTACTTCGTTTTTGAAATATCTCAGTTTGTTTGATATGTAAATGAGATGGTCTCTGACGTCAAGTGTTGGGTGGAGAATTTTCACTCATTAAAAAATTAGTTACATCTTCGAGTTTGTTCCACAAATTTACTTGAAAATGTGCGTATAACAACTCCACATGATAATGAACGTTGTAAACTTAGCAATCACTGAGATATAATACATTTTTTAATGAGTGAAAATTCTCTACCCCACACCTGACGTCAGAGACCATCTCATTTACATATCAAACAAACTGAGATATTTCAAAAACGAAGTAAAATACGGGAAAGTTGTAAAAGGTGTTACTCTATCATTTTACGAGTTCTTTCATATTAGACAAACTTAATTTTTGTTGCCAATGTCCTTTAATGTGTTCTGTGTTACAATTGTAACCCGTCAAATCGTCCGGTTGACGATTTAGAGAAAAGCTTAGAAAGACCATTTGTATCGCAATGCTTTGCCAAGAGCTTTGTAAAACATACTGAGCCATTCTTTATCGGTAAACAAATATTTTTCCTGGTCTTCGAACAAGCTAAAGATCGTCGATGACAGTAAAAAATTATAGGGAACTGGAAACCAGAGGAACTTCTAGTACGTATTCCATTAATTAACTGTGATTCCATATAAGGAAGTTGCCTACGAGCAAATACAAGGCACTCGTACCAGTCCACTGGATGTGGGATTGTTAACACGTTACGATATGTTCAATTATCCGCTCAATTTTAAGAAAACTACATTCGCTAGCCTGATAAGCTGTACGCATATTGTAAACAGATAATTTATCTTTGTTTTTATATATATTGTAGCTTTGGGAGTTGATTATTTCTCAAGAAAACGTCCGTCGAAGACAGCCGAAAGTTCGTGTTTTTGTTTACAAGATGGTATCCGTATTGCGAAAATTATATTTTTGGGCATGTTCGATTATCTGCGCTTTTAAAGAGAACTAAGTTAGCTCTGGGGGTGGTTTATTTCTCAAGAAAACGTTATTTGTTTGTTTTGGAGTCGGTTACAATCCAATTAACAAGGGGGCTGGTACGAGGGTTCAACGTGTCAGCTATTTGTTCGTTAATTCACTCTATTTGCTCGTCAATGCCTTCTATTTGCGCCTCCTTATAAGGAATACGTACTAGATACCCCTATCAATTTTGGGCTCTTGTGAAAATTTGGCTCTTGTGAAAATTTGATAGGGGTATCTAGTACGTATTCCTTATAAGGAAGCGCAAATAGAAGGCATTGACGAGCAAATAGAGTGAATTAACGAGCAAATAGCTAACACGTTCAACCCTCGTACCAGCCTCCTTGTTAATTGGATTGTAACCGACCCCAAAACAACAAAGGTCCTAACCCTTTGGCAAACGTTTTCTTGAGAAATAAACCACCCCCAAAGCTATAGAATATATCAAAGGAAAGTTAAATTATCTATTTACAACATACGTACAGCTTTATCCCGGTAGCTAACTTAGTTCTCTTTAAAAGCGCGGATAATCGAACATGCCCAAAATACAATTTTCCTAATACGGATACCATTGTAAACAAAAACACGGCTGTCTTCGACGAACGTTTTCTTGAGAAATAATCAACTCCCAAAGCTACAATATATATTAAAACAAAGATAAATTATCTGTTTACAATATGCGTACAGCTTATCGTGCTAGCGAACGTAGTTTTCTTAAAAAGAGCGGATAATCGAACATATCGTAGCGTGTTAATAATCCCACATCCAGTGGGCTGGTACGAGTGCCATGTATTTGTTCGTTAATGCCTTCTATTTGCTCGTCAATGCCTTGTATTTGCTCGTCGGTCACTTCCTTATATGGAATACGTACTAGAAGTACATATGGCAAATTTGCGCACATGCAACATCGAGGGTCACCACGTACCTATATGAACAGGTTTTGTGATTGGTTGATTAAAACAATAAAGAAACCAATGTCCTAATCACTTTTGTGCCATCACAGTCACAAAACCTGTTCATTTAGGTACGTATTTACCGAACATGGATGCCGATGCTGATTTTGTTTAAGAAATAAAAAAACGTGTCTCATGTGATTATCGAGTTATAATGGCACGAGAGATGCGTGTAAAACACGAGGCGATAGCCGAGTGTTTTACTAGCTTCTCGAGTGCCATAACTCGATAATCACACAAGACAAAGTTTTTTTATTTCTTTATAAAATAACACCATTAAATTAACAATAAAGCCATGAAAAATGCAGATTTACCTGTTATAAGAGGCGTTGCTAGGAAGCCTTTGATGAAAACACGTTGGCGATTTTAGCGATGAAAATGCACTCAACGTTCTGTTGTGTTAGTACCTTGATTTGCCTTGTCAAGGTACTCTTTGATTTCCTTTTGTGATTTAAACTACTTAAAATACGTCAAAACGACAAAATCTACGCGAGGACACGTCAGCTTATGCTTTATTGAGTTATAATGTACGGTTGAGCTCAGTAACCAATCAGATAGCGTGTACTCGCTCATTTACTTCCGGTTATTTTATAAATGGTCATAAAACCGCGCGCAAGCTGGTTATTAATTTGGCGGGAAATCTACTGATAATCGGGAAATTTTATGACGTCACACGCGTAAAAAGGAAACGCAAATATCGTGCGTTTCCTTCTGTGAATTTTTTGAAAAGTTGCACACTTCCAGATGAAGTTTCTACCTTTGTAATTATATCGGATGAACAAGCTAAAACATCGCCAGATATTAAGGTAAGGTACAAATAACAACTAGAACGGGGGTTAAAAAATCGAAATCGCCAAAGACTTGTAAAGGTCCATCTACACGATACGATTTGTCGTATACGATTGTCATTCTGGCGTGTGTTGTCGTATACGATTGCTGTACTGGCGTATGCCATTGTTTGCACACGACATAATTCTTGTTTATGATTCGATGGCGAATGTTGACACGCGTGTACAGTTTGATCACATTCGCCAAGATGACAATCGTATACGACAAATCGTATCGTGTAGATCGGCCTTAACAGGGGTTAAAAAATCGGAGCATATCTCCCCTGTGCTTCGTAATCTTCACTGGTTGCCGGTGAGATCAAGGATTGTATGTAAGATACTAATAATTACTTTCAAGGCTTTGCATGGCCAGGCGCCTGTTTATATTACTGATTTGCTAAATAAATATAAACCTACTGATCGTGCTTTGAGATCATCAGACCGTAATCTGCTACTTGGGCCAAAATCCAAAACGGTGACTCATGGAGACAGAGCGTTCTCGATTTCGGCACCAAAACTGTGGAATTCATTACCACAGGAAATTAGAAGCTTTGATTTATTTTTTTAAATTAATAGTTTTTTTTGTCATAGTGGTAATATATGTAGTAGGCTTTATCTTATAATGAAACTGTAATAAGTTTTATAAGTAAATTTAAGAATATATTGTTGTAAGAGCATTGAGACTATTGTATAATGCTCCTAATACGTCTATTATTATTATTATTATTAGAAGAAAGATTGGCTTATTTTATTTTTATTACAATAATATTACAACCAGGTAGTGAGTGTTGCCTTGCTGATTAAAGTGGATAAAAGCGAAAATGATTTTTAGTTGTTTTTTTTGTTTTTTGGGGTTTTTTTTGGGTTTTTTATTTAAAAGCTTTAACAGAGCAGAGAAAGGACTCTAAGTCCAGGCAAGCTCTACTCCGTACAAGTAACATACAAAACTGTTCACATATAGATAACAATACTACAATATATACATATTAAGATACACTAAACTAGTTAATTACAAGCATAAATAAATAAGTAAATGTCATAACTAGCGACAACAAATAGATTTAATATCTGTAGACCTACATTTAGAGCAAATAGTTTTAAGTGTTCTAATGCGATCTATATTGAAAATAGATAATAATAATAGTTTGTGACGGACCTGTTACAAAACACTGCAAATAGCATACGACGAGGATGGAATAGGTATTTATGGTAACTCGACTAAAAAACAATACGAAAAGCGGGAATGACTATTGGGATATTTAAGCATTTAAATATTTTCACGTTAATATCAACTTCGTTTGGCAGTGAAAATCAGTTGATCAAATAGAAAATTTACATCTAGATAATTTACATATTTTTGCCATCCTACGCTGCTGCATCTATAACAACTAACAACTCTTGAACAGGAACATTCTTAAAACTATTAAATTTTTAATTTAAAAGACATTGGTAACAAAAATTAAGTTTGTCTAATATGAAAGAACTCGTAAAATGATAGAGTAACACCTTTTACAACTTTTCCGTATTTTACTTCGTTTTTGAAATATCTCAGTTTGTTTGATATGTAAATGAGATGGTCTCTGACGTCAGGTGCAGGGTAGAGAATTTTCACTCATTAAAAAATGTCTTATATCTCAGTGATTGCCAAGTTTACAACGTTCATTATCATGAGGAGTTATTATACGCACATTTTCAAGTACTGAATTTGTGGAACAAACTTGATGATGTAACTAATATTTTAATGAGTGAACATTCTCCACCCCACACCTGACGTCAGAGACCACCATTTACATATCAAACAAACTGAAATATTCAAAAACGAAATAAAATACGGAAAAGTTGTAAAAGGTGTTACTCTATCATTTTACGAGTTCTTTCATATTAGACAAACTTAATTTTTGTATCCAATGTCCTTTAACTCTTTCCCTACGGGCGCAGTTAAAATGGGTCACTGAAGACCCGCAAAGTCGTCACTCGAAAAACACGGCACACGGTAACGCAAGATTAAAAATTGAAATTCGACAAGCGCCAGGAACATGAAATCCACTCACACGCCAAGTTTGATTTGATTTCATAAACAACTCTGCGATTGGTGGCATTTTGAGTTTTCAAGATGCTACGCGGGCGTGCAAGATGGCCTTTTCTGGAAAAATGTAAATTTTTCAACCTGATTTATGATAATTAATGCTAATTTATATTAACATAATGTGTTTTGTTCGGGAAATTTAAAAGAACAAGTAAAAGCCGGTTTATTGGGCTTCCAGAAAATGTATAGCTTTCGCAACAGGTATGGTTATTTCAAGAGATATCAATAGAACAACGTGGTCGTTCAATTTTTGATGTTTTCAGCCGTAAGGAAAGAGTTAATTAATTAATTAATTAATTCTGGGACCGCAATAATTGGCGTACGGCTGTTGCGGCAACCCTGCCACTTTCATTAGGTGCTATAGAGTTGGCGAAGCATAATAAATAAATAAATAAAATTGACAACACTAAACGCTTCTCTTGTATCCGAGTAAACCACAGACAAATCACAGCCGAATATACAAACACGTGCAGAGAAAGAAAGATCATACATTAATCCCATATCGGCCCATTGCATTGTGGTTGTGCGCAGAACGTTACTCGTACTGCGCACAACCACAACACGTGCAGAGAAAGAAAGATCATGCATTCATATCATCGGCCCATTGCATTGTGGTTGTGCGCAGAACGTTACTCGTACTGCGCACAACCACAACACGTGCAGAGAAAGAAAGATCATGCATTCATATCATCGGCCCATTGCATTGTGGTTGTGCGCAGAAAGGTACTCGTACAGCAATAACACTACTTCCAGCATCCTTTATAATACAAGTCACATATATTCTCTTATAAAGCAAATACAAATGTGTTGTTTGTGCTGCTGTGCACAGATTGGAAGCCTCAAAACTTTGAGACTATATGAAACATTTTGATTTATTTCAACGTATCGTGAGCGTTTTTGGATCATGTCCCGTCAACTTAGATGGATAGATAGATAGATAGATGGTTTATTGACAAAGACTTTGCAGCCAATAGGCTGAATTACGTCATATCTTACAGTTTAAAATACAATTTTAAACTTTCTTTTTAATTTTTTAATTTTTTTAAATTTTTTAAATTAATTTTTTAAATTAATTTTTAAATTAATTTTTTTAATTAATTTTAAAAATGTGTTTCTTCTTGAGCCTGGTTCACACGAGCGACATATAGACCTCTTTCATAATGGCGATCAATTTAAATATTCCTTTATCTGCATCTAAATTAGCCTTTATGGCCTCGTTTGTGTGCGGTCGGCAATTCAAAAGAATCTTTGCTTCCTAACGAGCTTGTAATGGCTAATTTATATGCACATAAAAGAATACTTAAAATGGTAGCCATTATGAAAGAGGTCTATAAGCATAAGCAATGACACAAAACAAAGCATGACTTCTCCTCTGGAACTTGCTAAAACAAAACAACGAGAATATGTCTTTGTGTCGTCTTTTGTTCTGTTCTTGGCTGATGCTTGGACTATGATCTTATGCTTATGACGACCCTTATGTCGCAGGCTTGACTAGTTGACTTCATTTCTTTGTTTTCCATTTTGTTTTATCCTCCTCATACTTACGTGTTAACCAGGCTTTAGCCCGCAACCTATCAATCAAAATATTTATTCAGGATACCTTAAAATTAATAATAAATAATAGGCCCCTGCAGGAGGATCTAAAGGGTAGCCCTATGGAAAGGTTCATTGAGAAAATCCCACAAGTATAAAAGCTCAAGAGGCACGGATCATTTCAGAAAATCGGCCAAGATCGTTTGCTTTTGAAACATTCGATATGTGTTGAATAATCAATTGTTTCCTTTTGATAGCCTATTTCCGTTCCACACTCGGCATGGACTTCAAAGCGACCACCCCAAAAGGGAAGCAATTACTTCGAATGTTGATATCGAGATAGCGATGTTTGGGAAAATAGACGCGGTCTTATTGTTTCACCACTAATTGTGTTGCTGCATGTAAACAAAAACCACGAGTAACTTCTGTATATAATAACTGCTGCACATAGGATTTAATGCATATAGGATTGTAAGATATCGTCACAGGAGAGCAGCTCGTGAATATTATATACTTTTAAACATTGACCATTGCCGAATTCACTTCTTACAGTTTAATGACCATGAAACAATTCCACTGGTGGAGTTGGTGTGGTCAAATTGCAATATCTATGAATCTATGAATGATAATAGTACTACACATTGAACATTTCCCATATCACTTTCATAAGCCATTTAGCCGATGCCATCAAGTAACTACAACTATACCCGAACTTTTCAAAGACTTTCCTTCGCGTAAAAATTCTGCATGAATGTACACCACCAACACCTCAATAGGTAAAGCAATGAAGTAGATGTAGTCAATGCCTGTGTATATATATATTTCTAATGCCTATTTGGAAACATATGGCATATGCTGCTTCTGTAATAAGGACCGTGGCACTCGAATCCCTTTTTTTTAAACGTGTGCAATCCAATTAATTCCACTCCACTCTCACAGAGTAATTTCCTAAATATATTTCCGACTTGCGTCTTCTGAGACGAGATCATATACTTACAGCTTCTGACGACAAATTGACCACACCTGACACTTGTTCGCCACCAGTTTACTACCCTACTTAACCCAGAGGTCACACTGTGTAATTACTCTGTTAAGCTTGTTTGTTTTTTCCCGAAACGCGAAAGACTAATTTTGTAATCTATTTGCGCGGCGTGGTCTCCTCTTCTCCGCATGCATTTTTTGATCTCACTCGCGTTGTGTACTAGTAAAACAAACGCATTTCAACACATCCTCGAAGTCAAGATCTATATATCTTTGGTCTAATGTGTTTTCAAGTGTGTCTTGTGCATGCGTGGAAATCTTTTGCCAGAACACTCGGCGTGTTAAGAAATCCAGAGCATTCAAGGCCGTGATCAGTTATAACAGCCATTATACGCACCCTGTATAAGGTCAACAAGAAGTCAACAACGAGGGGAGGTTCTCTGAGCTGTTCGCTCGACCGTATTTGACGACGCGCAAAAAGCACCATCAATTTCGACGTTTTTTATTTACAACAGGAAACCGGTGAAGCAACACGGCGCAGGGAAGGGATAGGCTTGTTTAGTCTGTGTAGCAACCGAGGTACTCGACGTATATTTAGTATTTACGACGTGGCGCCACACAGTTCACGTTTAACTGAAAAAGAAACTTTTGTTACTCTTCTAGTTTTCTCACCAAAGACGAAACGTCGCGTTCTCTACCGGGGGCTCAGCCAGTCGAAGGAGTTTCTACAAGATTTCAACCAGGAGTCGTTTGTTGGTCAGTGCCACAGTTGGATGTCATGGGTAGGATTTTCTCAGTGGTATTTTGCCTAACCACATTAGGTAAGCTCGTTCATTAGTTTAAATCCTGTTCCAAGTACATAATTATACGCGCTTCCAAGCTAGCATGTGTGTTTGTGTGACAGCATTCCCGAATAACAGCGACTGAAATGAATAAGCGTTCGTTTCTGCCATTCCGTGAGAGCTATTCTTCTGGAATACCGACTCTGAGAGTCAATGATCCCATCATTTTTTTCCAGAGAGAAACTGGATATAAAAGGTTATGAAAAATATTCCGAACTTGAATCACAGGGGCCGCGGAGCACTTTTAGAGTGTGTTGGGGGGGAGGGGGGGCAATTTCAAGTGGCAAAGATTGGGGGGTGCAGAAAAATGTTGAATTTCGTACCATTTCAATTTTATTTTGCAAAATGAATGTGCATGTTTACATATTGGTGCGCTGGTGTACGTATAACAACAACAACAGCATTAACAATAATGACTGTGTTAACGTCAGCTTCGGTAAACTCGCCAAAAGTACGTTTACCACTGTCATTGCGTCCTGCAAATTCGTTGGCGACATCAATAAGATTTAGCTGATGATGATCTGTTCTATCTTTATGTATATTAAGTATGGTAAGACTATTGAGTATTAAGACTATATTAGTACGCATTTCAAACGTTTTAGATCCACATTTTCTTTTTGAGTAATGTCAACTGAAAAATATTATAAAGAAGTACTCTATACCTAATTTAAGAAAATTAATATCAGGAAAAAAGTGGGGGGGGGGGCAATTGTCCCCCTTGCCCCGGTTCCGCGCCCCTGTTATTAGCGTTCAACGAATGCTGACTGCATGTCCACATATATACTCTATTTTTTTACCGCGTACCAATAAACCGATTTCCCCAATCTGCCGCTCGATGTCCGCTACACAACTACTCCAAGTCGAGATTAGCAATGAGATCGTAAATAATAACAATAATAATTCCACTTAATATAGCGCATTCTCCTAAAAAGCCCGATCGCGCTTTACATACAATTTAGTTACAAATTAGTTCATATATATATAGATATTCACATGCTTAAATATTATAATAAAAGAGAAATAATAATGCGCATATAGAGAATGATCTATAGAACCATACGATAGGTCGGTTGTCTTAGCAAGAGCTTATCAGCGGACCTAAGCGCACGAGCTGGAATGTAAGGCTTCAATTAGGTCACGTAAATAAGACGGAGCCATACCATTAACTACCTTAAATGTATATAATAATACTTTAAATACAATTCTCTGATCGAATGGTAGCCAATGCAGTTCATAAAGTACCAACAATTCGCATGTTAAAAGGTGTTTTCATAGAGGTGTGATGTGATCACACTTGCGCAATAGCATGATAAGCCGCATTAAGCACATAGTCCATATGAAGGCATTAATCAGTGTCTTAGTACATTCAACATTAAGAAACGTCGAATCTTGGCAATGTTCCTGATATGATAGAAAGAGTTCTTGCATACATCATTAACGTGACTCAAGATTCATAGTAAAGTCAAATACAACGCCAATGTTCTTGGCGGAGTTAGAAGGAACGACAGAAAAGTAGAAAACGCTCCTATACTCTCTTGCAGTGTTCCGTCTTATCATTATTTAACTTAAGATTTGTTCAGCAACATCCAGCCATTAATTGTTATCCTTGATATACCAAAGTATCCTAGATATCCTTGATATCCTCTATATTCCAAACCGTTTTTGCGCGCTTTGGGGCAACGTCAAATGAATCGCGTTTGCGACTATGTAAAATGTTTTTATATTTTGTTTTTCTTGGCGACCTGTTGTTTCTTGCCAAATATGTACCGCGCGATGGTCTGAACCGAAATTTCTGTTGTCAAAGCTGAGAATATAATCGCGTTGAATGGGCATGTACATCAACACGTTTCTTTTCTTGTTTAATTCGGAAGGGCACGTTTATATAAGCTCATTTTCACAAAGCTCGACTGTTGTTGAGAATTCTTTAAATCTCTAAATCTATTATCTAAATCGTATCAGTAAACCCTAAAAATCTAAATTTATTTCCAGTATATCCTATTATATATCTTGTGCATCTATAGTTTGATCTTTGACTCGGAAATGCTATTTCTTGTAATTAATATAAGTGCGCGTTCCAGAGTAAGACTGGTCAACTCAAACGAACAAGCGTTCGTTTCTGAGAGATGCTCACGATTTACAAAATATATGCCAGACGTCCCAGCGATGAAAGCAGCTAAACATCACCACATTGACTTTTTTAAAAAGTATTCCAAATAGGAATGTATAGCTACCAGACTAGTGCCAGTCCACGTACACATGTCCCCGTATACCCTGACGTTTTGAATGACTTTTGGTTGGCACAGCTGAGAATATATAATCGCGTTGAAAACACTTTTATGTATTGTTGTAAAGGTTTTGCTGCGCAAGTTGTTCCGGTTAAATAGAGAATAATACACGGATGTGCGGAAATATGAAATTTATTTCGAGTGTTGACCAGGATAATCAACAAAAATAGAGCACAAGAGTGTAATGCGATTTTACAAATTTTTCAGAGATAGAGATAGAAGATAAAGACAGAGATAGAAGATAAAGACAGAGATAGAAGATAAAGACAGAGATAGAAGATAAAGACAGAGATAGAAGATAAAGACAGAGATAGAAGATAAAGACAGAGATAGAAGATAAAGACAGAGATAGAAGATAAAGACAGAGATAGAAGATAAAGATAGAGATAGAAGATAAAGACAGAGATAGAAGATAAAGACAGAGATAGAAGATAAAGACAGAGATAGAGATAGAAGATAAAGACAGAGATAGAGATAGAAGATAAAGATAGAAGATAAAGACAGAGATAGAAGATAAAGACAGAGATAGAAGATAAAGACAGAGATAGAAGATAAAGACAGAGATAGAAGATAAAGACAGAGATAGAAGATAAAGACAGAGATAGAAGATAAAGACAGAGATAGAAGATAAAGACAGAGATAGAAGATAAAGACAGAGATAGAAGATAAAGACAGAGATAGAAGATAAAGACAGAGATAGATAGAAGATAAAGACAGAGATAGAGATAGAAGATAAAGACAGAGATAGAGATAGAAGATAAAGACAGAGATAGAAGATAAAGATAGAGATAGAAGATAAAGACAGAGATAGAAGATGATAAAGATAGAGATAGAAGATAAAGATAGAGATAGAAGATAAAGACAGAGATAGAAGATAAAGACAGAGATAGAAGATAAAGATAGAGATAGAAGATAAAGACAGAGATAGAGATAGAAGATAAAGACAGAGATAGAAGATAAAGACAGAGATAGAAGATAAAGATAGAGATAGAAGATAAAGACAGAGATAGAGATGAAGATAAAGACAGAGATAGAAGATAGAGATAGAGATAGAAGATAAAGATAGAGATAGAAGATAAAGATAGAGATAGAAGATAAAGACAGAAATAGAAGATAAAGACAGAGATAGAAGATAAAGACAGAGATAGAAGATAAAGACAGAGATAGAAGATAAAGACAGAGATAGAAGATAAAGACAGAGATAGAAGATAAAGACAGAGATAGAGATAGAAGATAAAGACAGAGATAGAAGATAAAGACAGAGATAGAAGATAAAGATAGAGATAGAGATAGAAGATAAAGACAGAGATAGAAGATGATAAAGATAGAGATAGAAGATAAAGATAGAGATAGAAGATAAAGACAGAGATAGAAGATAAAGACAGAGATAGAAGATAAAGATAGAGATAGAAGATAAAGACAGAGATAGAGATAGAAGATAAAGACAGAGATAGAAGATAAAGACAGAGATAGAAGATAAAGATAGAGATAGAAGATAAAGACAGAGATAGAGATGAAGATAAAGACAGAGATAGAAGATAGAGATAGAGATAGAAGATAAAGATAGAGATAGAAGATAAAGACAGAAATAGAAGATAAAGACAGAGATAGAAGATAAAGATAGAGATAGAAGATAAAGACAGAGATAGAAGATAAAAACAGAGATAGAAGATAAAGACAGAGATAGAAGATAAAGACAGAGATAGAAGATAAAGATAGAGATAGAAGATAAAGACAGAGATAGAAGATAAAGACAGAGATAGAAGATAAAGACAGAGATAGAAGATAAAGACAGAGATAGAGATAGAAGATAAAGATAGAAGATAAAGACAGAGATAGAAGATAAAGACAGAGATAGAAGATAAAATAAAAATATATAAAATAAAGACAGAGATAGAAGATAAAGACAGAGATAGAAGATAAAGACAGAGATAGAAGATAAAGACAGAGATAGAAGATAAAGACAGAGATAGAAGATAAAGACAGAGATAGAAGATAAAGACAGAGATAGAAGATAAAGACAGAGATAGAAGATAAAGACAGAGATAGAAGATAAAGACAGAGATAGAGATAGAAGATAAAGACAGAGATAGAAGATAAAGACAGAGATAGAAGATAAAGATAGAGATAGAAGATAAAGACAGAGATAGAAGATGATAAAGATAGAGATAGAAGATAAAGATAGAGATAGAAGATAAAGACAGAAATAGAAGATAAAGACAGAGATAGAAGATAAAGATAGAGATAGAAGATAAAGACAGAGATAGAAGATAAAGACAGAGATAGAAGATAAAGATAGAGATAGAAGATAAAGACAGAGATAGAGATAGAAGATAAAGACAGAGATAGAAGATAAAGACAGAGATAGAAGATAAAGATAGAGATAGAAGATAAAGACAGAGATAGAGATAGAAGATAAAGACAGAGATAGAATAATAATAATAATAACTTTATTTATATAGCGCTAAATCCTAAAGTTCTAAAGCGCTTTACATGAATTTACAAAATAAGAAAAATAAAAAATTAATAAAAAGAAACTATACTAGATTACAAGTTAAAAATTCAGTAAAAAGCCTTCCTAAAAAGATATGTCTTCAGTTTAGATTTAAAGCTATCAATGCTAAAACTACATTTGATTTCATAAGGCAAATCGTTCCATAACTTAGGTGCACAAACTGAGAATGCCCTATCACCATAAGTTTTAAGGTTGGAAGATGGAACATCTAATAAATACTGTGATGAAGACCTTAATTGTCTAATAGGAACATAGTTATTAAGTAAGTTACTAATATATATAGGAGCCAAATTATTAAGGGCTTTGTAAGTTATTAACAATATCTTAAATATTATGCGTTGTTGCACAGGGATCCAATGCAGTTCCTTAAGTATAGGTGTAATATGATCAAACTTATTCCTACTCATAATAAGACGAGCTGCACAGTTTTGAACTAATTGAAGTCTATGGATAAGATAACTAGGCAGTCCATACAACAAAGAGTTACAATTATCTAACTTGCAAGTAATAAAAGCATGCACTAAAATTTTGATGTTATCCGCCGATAGATATTTCCTAATACGAGATAAATTTCTGATGTGGTAGAAACAAGATTTACAAATTGCACTAATGTGTCTCTTATAGTCCATGTTACTGAGATAGAGATAGAAATAGATAGAGATAGAAGATAAAGATAGAGATAGAAGATAAAGATAGAGATAGAAGATAAAGACAGAGATAGAAGATAAAGATAGAGATAGAAGATAAAAACAGAGATAGAAGATAGAGACAGAGATAGAAGATAAAGACAGAGATAGAAGATAAAGACAGAGATAGAAGATAAAGACAGAGATAGAGATAGAAGACAGAGAAAGAAGATAAAGATAGAGATAGAAGATAAAGACAGAGATAGAAGATAGAGATAGAAGATAAAGATAGAGATAGAAGATAAAGATAGAGATAGAAGATAAAGACAGAGATAGAAGATAAAGATAGAGATAGAAGATAAAAACAGAGATAGAAGATAGAGACAGAGATAGAGATAGAAGACAGAGAAAGAAGATAAAGATAGAGATAGAAGATAAAGATAGAGATAGAAGATAAAAACAGAGATAGAAGATAAAGACAGAGATAGAGATAGAAGACAGAGAAAGTAGATAAAGATAGAGATAGAAGATAAAGACAGAGATAGAAGATAGAGATAGAAGATAAAGACAGAGATAGAAGATAAAGATAGAGATAGAAGATAAAGACAGAGATAGAAGATAAAGATAGAGATAGAAGATAAAGATAGAGATAGAGATAGAAGATAAAGACAGAGATAGAAGATAAAGACAGAGATAGAAGATAAAGATAGAGATAGAAGATAAAGACAGAGATAGAGATGGAAGATAAAGATAGAGATAGAAGATAAAGACAAAGATAGAAGATAAAGATAGAGATAGAAGATAAAGACAGAGATAGAAGATAAAGACAGAGATAGAAGATAAAGATAGAGATAGAAGATAAAGACAGAGATAGAAGATAAAGATAGAGATAGAAGATAAAGATAGAGATAGAAGATAAAGACAGAGATAGAAGATAAAGACAGAGATAGAAGATAAAGACAGAGATAGAAGATAAAGATAGAGATAGAAGATAAAGACAGAGATAGAAGATAAAGACAGAGATAGAAGATAAAGACAGAGATAGAAGATAAAGATAGAGATAGAAGATAAAGACAGAGATAGAAGATAAAGATAGAGATAGAAGATAAAGACAGAGATAGAAGATAAAGATAGAGATATAGAGATAGAAGATAAAGACAGAGATAGAAGATAAAGACAGATATAGAAGATAAAGATAGAGATAGAAGATAGAAGATAAAGACAGAGATAGAAGATAAAGACAGAGATAGAAGATAAAGACAGAGATAGAGATAGAAGATAAAGATAGAGATAGAAGATAAAGACAGAGATAGAAGATAAAGATAGAGATAGAAGATAAAGACAGAGATAGAAGATAAAGATAGAGATAGAGATAGAAGATAAAGACAGAGATAGAAGATAAAGACAGAGATAGAAGATAAAGACAGAGATAGAAGATAAAGACAGAGATAGAAGATAAAGATAGAGATAGAAGATAAAGAAAGAGATAGAAGATAAAGATAGAGATAGAAGATAAAAACAGAGATAGAAGATAAAAACAGAGATAGAAGATAAAGATAGAGATAGAAGATAAAGACAGAGACAGAAGATAAAGACAGAGATAGAAGATAAAGACAGAGATAGAAGATAAAGACAGAGATAGAAGATAAAGACAGAGATAGAAGATAAAGACAAAGATAGAAGATAAAGATAGAGATAGAAGATAAAGATAGAGATAGAAGATAAAGACAGAGATAGAAGATAAAGACAAAGATAGAAGATAAAGATAGAGATAGAAGATAAAGACAGAGATAGAAGATAAAGACAGAGATAGAGATAAAGATAGAGATAGAAGATAAAGAAAGAGATAGAAGATAAAGACAGAGATAGAAGATAAAGACAAAGATAGAAGATAAAGATAGAGATAGAAGATAAAGATAGAGATAGAAGATAAAGACAGAGATAGAAGATAAAGACAGAGATAGAGATAAAGATAGAGATAGAAGATAAAGATAGAGATAGAAGATAAAGACAGAGATAGAAGATAAAGATAGAGATAGAAGATAAAGACAAAGATAGAAGATAAAGACAAAGATAGAAGATAAAGACAGAGATAGAAGATAAAGATAGAGACAGAGGATAAAGATAGAGATAGAAGATAAAGATAAAGATAGAAGATAAAGACAGAGATAGAGGATAAAAACAGAGATAGAAGACAAAGATAGAGATAGAGATAGAAGATAAAGACAGAGATAGAAGATAAAGATAGAGATAGAGATAGAAGATAAAGACAGAGATAGAAGATAAAGACAGAGATAGAAGATAAAGATAGAGATAGAAGATAAAGACAGAGATAGAAGATAAAGACAGAGATAGAAGATAAAGACAGAGATAGAAGATAATGATAGAGATAGAAGATAAAGACAGAGATAGAAGATAAAGACAGAGATAGAAGATAAAGACAGAGATAGAAGATAAAGACAGAGATAGAAGATAAAAACAGAGATAGAAGATAGAGATAGAAGATAAAGATAGAGATAGAAGATAAAGACAGAGATAGAAGATAAAGACAGAGATAGAAGATAAAGATAGAGATAGAAGATAAAGACAGAGATAGAAGATAGAGATATAGAGATAGAAGATAAAGACAGAGATAGAAGATAAAGACAGAGATAGAAGATAAAGATAGAGATAGAAGATAAAGACAGAGATAGAAGATAAAGACAGAGATAGAAGATAAAGACAGAGATAGAAGATAAAGACAGAGATAGAAGATAAAGACAGAGATAGAAGATAAAGATAGAGATAGAAGATAAAGACAGAGATAGAAGATAAAGATAGAGATAGAAGATAAAGACAGAGATAGAAGATAAAGATAGAAGATAAAGATAGAGATAGAAGATAAATATAGAGATAGAAGATAAAGACAGAGATAGAAGATAAAGACAGAGATAGAAGATAAAGACAGAGATAGAAGATAAAAAACAGAGATAGAAGATAAAGATAGAGATAGAAGATAAAGATAGAGATAGAAGATAAAGACAGAGATAGAAGATAAAGACAGAGATAGAAGATAAAGACAGAGATAGAAGATAAAGATAGAGATAGAAGATAAAGACAGAGATAGAAGATAAAGATAGAGATAGAAGATAAAGACAAAGATAGAAGATAAAGACAGAGATAGAAGATAAAGACAGAGATAGAAGATAAAGATAGAGATAGAAGATAAAGATAGAGATAGAAGATAAAGACAGAGATAGAGATAGAAGATAAAGACAGAGATAGAAGATAAAGACAGAGATAGAAGATAAAGACAGAGATAGAAGATAAAGACAGAGATAGAAGATAAAGATAGAGATAGAAGATAAAGACAGAGATAGAAGATAGAGATAGAGATAGAAGATAAAGACAGAGATAGAAGATAAAGATAGAGATAGAAGATAAAGATAGAGATAGAAGATAAAGACACAGATAGAAGATAGAGATAGAGATAGAAGATAAAGACAGAGATAGAAGATAGAGATAGAGATAGAAGATAAAGATAGAGATAGAAGATAAAGACAGAGATAGAAGATAAAGACAGAGATAGAGATAGAAGATAGAGATAGAAGATAAAGACAGAGATAGAAGATAAAGACAGAGATAGAAGATAAAGACAGAGATAGAAGATAAAGACAGAGGTAGAAGATAAAGACAGAGATAGAAGATAAAGACAGAGATAGAAGATAAAGACAGAGATAGAAGATAAAGATAGAGATAGAAGATAAAGATAGAGATAGAAGATAAAGATAGAGATAGAGATAGAAGATAAAGATAGAGATAGAGATAGAAGATAAAGACAGAGATAGAAGATAAAGACAGAGATAGAAGATAAAGACAGAGATAGAAGATAAAGACAGAGATGGAAGATAAAGACAGAGATAGAAGATAAAGACAGAGATAGAGATAGAGACAGAGATAGAAGATAAAGACAGAAATAGAAGATAAAGACAGAGATAGAAGATAAAGACAGAGATAGAGATAGAAGACAGAGATAGAAGATAAAGACAGAGATAGAAGATAAAGATAGAGAAAGAAGATAAAGACAGAGATAGAAGATAAAGACAGAGATAGAAGATAAAGACAGAGATAGAAGATAAAGACAGAGATAGAAGATAAAGATAGAGACAGAGATAGAAGATAAAGAGAGAGAGAGAGAGACAACTTTATTTAAAAACGGTAATTCTTTCAATTTTACAATTGCTTTTCAAGGAAGCCGTTTAACTTAAACTAACTAATAAAACTAATATTTACATATCAAAGTCATAAGATTTTACAAAGTTTTTAAAAATATGTACAGAGGATGCAGATTTCATCGATGATGGTAAATTATTCCATAGTACTGAACCACTGTATGCCAAACTACGTTTTGAGTACTCGGTTTGAGGTAATGGAATCTTTAAATTTACATCTGAATTTCTCAAATTGTAACCATGAGTCTCATTGACAAAGGAAAACAATTCTTGTAAGTGGTCAGGTGCATTACCATTAACAAATTTGTACATCATACTGGCTTTTGTTTGATTTCTTTGAGATTCTAGATTACGCCAGTTTAATGAATTCAGAATGGTTGTTGATCTAATTTCATAACCTGATTTAGTAATAATACGAGCAGCTCTATTTTGTAATTTTTGGAGCTTGCTCTTTAACACAGTGCCACAGTTTCCCCATATAAGAGAACAGTAATCAAAATGGGGGGATACGAGTGCATTGTATACTTCAATCAAGTTGGATAATGGAAGTAGATCTCGTAATTGACGAAGCATCCTCAAACCCTTTAGAACTTTTGGAATAATTATTTCATTCACATGAGCGTCCCAAAGTAGTTTGTCATCTACTTTAACACCTAGCAGCTTAGATTTAGTGACTCTTTTAATAGCTTCATTGTTAATATTAATTTTAGGATCAGTAATAAACTGATTAAGTCGATAATTAGAAGCTATTGCAATAAACTCTGTTTTTGTTGAGTTAGCAGATAGTTTATTTGCACAGAGCCATGTATGCAGATTTTCAAGATCACTATTTAAAATGTCTTGAAGTTCATCCACAGTTTCAGCACAAGCTGTAATTTGTGTATCATCTGCATACATACCAGGATTGGTAGATGTCAAACAGTTTGGGAATTGGGAGGTCATTTATATATAACAGAAATAATAGTGGTCCTAAGATAGATCCCTGAGGAACTCCAATAGTAATGGGTTTGAAGTCTGACTGAGCACCATTGACCACACAACACTGATGTCTCTGATCAAGACAGACATAGAAGATAAAAACAGAGATAGAAGATAAAGACAGAGATGGAAGATAAAGACAGAGATGGAAGATAAAGACAAAGATAGAAGATAAAGATAGAGATAGAAGATAAAGATAGAGATAGAAGATAAAGACAGAGATGGAAGATAAAGACAGAGATAAAAGATAAAGATAGAGATAGAAGATAAAGATAGAGATAGAAGATAAAGACAGAGACAGAGATAGAAGATAAAGACAGAGATAGAAGATAAAGACAGAGATAGAAGACAAAGACAGAGATAGAAGATAAAGACAGAGATAGAAGATAAAGATAGAGATAGAAGATAAAGATAGAGATAGAAGATAAATACAGAGATAGAAGATAAAGATAGAGATAGAAGATAAAGACAGAGATAGAAGATAAATACAGAGATAGAAGATAAAGACAGAGATAGAAGATAAATACAGAGATAGAAGATAAAGATAGAGATAGAAGATAAAGACAGAGATAGAAGATAAAGACAGAGATAGAAGATAAAGATAGAGATAGAAGATAAAGACAGAGATAGAAGATAAAGACAGAGATAGAAGATAAATACAGAGATAGAAGATAAAGATAGAGATAGAAGATAAAGATAGAGATAGAAGATAAAGACAGAGATAGAAGATAAAGACAGAGATAGAGATAGAAGATAAATACAGAGATAGAAGATAAAGATAGAGATAGAGATAGAAGATAAAGATAGAGATAGAAGATAAAGACAGAGATAGAAGATAAAGACAGAGATAGAAGATAAATACAGAGATAGAAGATAAAGACAGAGATAGAAGATAAAGATAGAGATAGAAGATAAAGACAGAGATAGAAGATAAAGATAGAGATGGATGATAAAGACAGAGATAGAAGATAAATACAGAGATAGAAGATAACGACAGAGATAGAAGATAAAGACAGAGGTAGAAGATAAAGACAGAGATAGAAGATAAAGACAGAGATAGAAGATAAAGACAGATATGGAAGATAAAGACAGAGATAGAAGATAAAGACAGAGATAGAAGATAAAGATAGAGATAGAAGATAAAGACAAAGATAGAAGATAAAGATAGAAGATAAAAACAGAGATAGAAGATAAAGATGGAAGATAAAGACAGAGATAGAAGATAAAGACAGAGATAGAAGATATAGACAGAGATAGAAGATATAGACAGAGATAGAAGATAAAGACAGAGATAGAAGATAAAGATGGAAGATAAAGACAGAGATAGAAGATAAAGACAGAGATAGAAGATAAAGACAGTGAACTATATCATGCGAAAGCCGAATCCCAACAATTGTTTTGTTATGCAGTTAATTCTTAATCTATATATATTACTGAGCAAAGTGAAATATTCATTCGCAAACGATAGTATAGCAACGTCTAGAGTAAAGCTTTACAGTGCTAAGTGCATTTCCAATAAATCTGAAAAAATCTTGCTATAAATTGGCGATAATCCAAACTTCTAAAGTCTATAGAATCTTCTTTTTAAGTTTATGTCTCATCTTTCCGCCACCGTCATGTTTATTTACGGGTAAGCAAGCAATAGCTGTACCCGGGCATCGCGAAAATATTTGTAGACTAACTCAGAAATGCTTAGTTCCTGAAATGCGTTCCTCCGAATTAAGAACAAACGTCATTTTTGAGAGATGAATAACACGTTTCATTTAATCACGTTTATGAATGTACGTACGTACATTCGTTGATGTACATCAACACGTTTCTTCGTTGTTAATCAAGTGTGTGTGATTTGTTAAGAGTCGATTACGTAGTATAAGGTTACCCTATTATATGGAAATTGAACGATAATTTCCAAATGAGCTTCTATCTCCAGATTTATAAAGAGACAAAACTTTTGCTATTTTTAAACTCTTTGGAAATATTGATTCTTTCATCGATATCTTCATCATAAAAATTAACGGCCTGGCCAATACCGATGCAGCATCTATGAGTAATTTATATTCACTACAGCAGTGTAAGTATTAACACATCCAATAATTACTTATATATACTGCCGCATAGGCAGTGCATATATCAATCAAACCATGCACTACAATATTGCTAAGCTCAATACCAGTGGTTAGCATAGGCGGCGGAAGCGCGGGGTAAAGCCCCCCCCCCCCCCCACTGTATAAAGGTGGGAAAAAGGGAGGGCTAAGCCACCCCCCAGTTTTGGCCCCGAGGGTGAGGGTTATTAGACCATATTATGCATTGAATATTTGTGGATCTTCGATATAAGGCAGTTTTTTAATTCCATATTATTGCAGGATGGCAATCGTAAGGGAAAATCGTGTCGGGTGATAGTTCAATACTTGAAATATATAAGTACTTCGGCCATTAGTTATTGATGACTGCTGACGAGAAGTATTATGAATGAGCCAACATTTGCAATGGTATAAATTCAAGGTTGTTCAAATATGCAATCGCAATGTAATGCAGTATTTTAATCTAAATGCAGTCGAAGTTAGACGTATTTTTAGTAAAGCCAGAGTGGGCTCAGAAAACAGAGAGAATGGCAATAATTTTGATAATAGACAATGCAATATTGTAAAATATAAGTGCTTGATGACGACTGTAATAGCAGTGACTACAAATTGTAGAAAACAGGCCGAAAAATTGAAGAATGGTGAAACAATTGTTATGGTGGTAATAGTTTTATATACGATTCTGTACAATCTCCCAAATCGCAGGAAATGCGATTTCAGAGGCTTTATTTTTTAAAAAATTTCCGGGGGGCATACCACCGGATCCCCCTAGGGGTTCAGCCCCCCCCAACAAAACCTATCTTCCGCCGCCTATGATGGTTAGAGCGTCACACCGGAATTCAGGTCACATGCAATATGAAAAGGAGAAATAAGAGAACTTCAATGTATCGAAAAATACTTAAGTAAGAGTACTTACGTATATTCATGGACGACGTTTCGGACGATGTGTCCTTCAGGTCAGTTCAATATTTGAAAATTCTTCTAACCTGAGGAAGGAGCTAAATCAATTAAGGTTGTCCTCTGACAAAGCTAAATGGATGATGGTTTCAGTCGTCTTCTCGACGATCTTTTCTAGTATCCGCAAGAGGTTGGACGAAATGAGAGATTGTTACGATCGGACATGCATGTATGATGAAATACATCATGGAACTGCTAACCCCAAAACAACTTAGATCCTAACCCTAACGCCCTGCCTAATGGGTTTTCTAACCCCCCGTTAATGGTTTTCTAACCCCCCGCCTAATGGGTTTTCTAACCCCCCGCCTAATGGGTTTTCTAACCCCCCCCCCCTAATGGTTTTCTAATATTAACCTTAATACTAATAAAAGGATCGTCCAGAAGACGACTCAGACCTAGTACCTCACGGTCACCTCAACTGTGAGTGTACCATCTAGCCACGGCCCAACGACCAAGCTAAAAGGTGAGAGCCAAGCGCGAAAAGTATGATGGGAATTACTCTATGTAGATAGCTAAGCAAACAGTATATCATATTTTTATACTCCCAAACTCTCTAGGGATTATTAATGAGAAATATGAATACATTGATGTCACATATTATTATGATCGCTGCGCTATTACAAACAAGAACATGGAAAATGTTTGTTTATACCTTTGGGAATCACTCCTTAGACAAGGATCAAGAAATTCAGTTTCCTCCCCAAATGTGATGCATTATGGGATAGAATCAAACGTTAAGTGAGAACAATTAATTCAGTGGCATTGTTGTGGCTCATCAATCTTCTATGTTAACACTTAATAGCGTAGAGTTTGGCTGCTATTAATAGCTCAAAAAGCGGCCAAACAAACCAAATTTGACTCACAAATGATTGCAAATGAGCTATTTCTTTTGTTATGGCCGCACGAATTATGGGTAAAAGCGGACAAACATCGGTACTGACGTCATCTTGACGGAGCGCTATTGGTGCTTACTTGACCTTTGATTCTATCCCATAATGCATCACATTTGGACCGGAAACTGAATTCCTTGATGCTTGTATTACTTAACGTTTTCTACATGTTTAAGCAGCCGGTAAACTGAACAACCCTGCATAATTAAACAGTCTGTTGGTAATTATCTAAGTATACGCAAGTATTATCAAAGTACGCAGAAACCGGCTAATTTTTTATATTTTCCAAGTGCAAAACCCATCATTTCTGTCAAGCTTTTAGCTATTGACCACAAGTCTCCCTGTATTTCAACGGGCGTTCTTTACACAAACAGCGATTAAAATTTGTCGTTTCCAATGTCGCAGGACAACCTTGATTGCTGTATACGTAAGTGCTGTCGCTTAGTATTTTTCAACACATTGAAGTTCTCTTATTTCTCCTTTTCATATTATATCCAGTTCTTTTGAAAGCTTAGCAGCTTTTATATTTATTCTTATTATCTATAGCTGTGGTGGTAGCAGAGTCTAGGTTTTGGTGGCTTTCCTGTATTATTTTTCGGGTTGACAAATTAGCGATCAGTGATAGCTAAACTATTTGAAAAAATAATCTTTAATCAACTTATTAGCTATCTAGACGAAAATGATATACTAACTCAACATCAATTCGGCTTTAGAAAATCTCACTCAACCCTAACTTCGCTTCTTAATGCCACTAATAACTGGCTTGTAAATATTGATGAAGGTTTAATGAATGGGGTTTTGTTTCTTGATCTCAAGAAGGCTTTTGACACAGTTGATCATCAAATTCTCATCAGTAAACTTGGTTTATATGGTATGACTGAAATACCAATAAAATGGTTTAAATCATACCTTAACTGCCGTAAACAGTCTTGCAAAATTAATAATGTAATTTCCTCTAACAAAGAAATTAAGTGTGGTGTGCCTCAAGGATCAAATCTAGGCCCACTCTTATTTTTATTATACATCAATGATCTTCCAAATTGTTTAGAATATTCAAAGCCCTCGATGTTTGCAGATGATACAAATGTCACGGCTAAAATTCAAATGAAATTAAATTCTGATTTAACAAAAATTCACACTTGGCTAGTAGCGAATAAATTGACACTAAATGTGTCAAAGACAGAATACATGATAATTGGGTCTCGTAATCAAATAACAAAATTTGTAGAAGACCCAAATATTACTATTGATGGTAATTCAATTAAAAGAGTAAAAACTGCTAAGAGTCTAGGTGTGTTAATAGATGAGAAATGGGAAAAACATATTGACAGCATTAGCAAGAAAGTTTCAAAAAGTATTGGAGCCATAAAACTTATTAAACCATATATTGGAATGTAAATAGTCTTTTATTTAGATAATCTTAGTCGTACTGAAGCAAACTGTTTGTAAGTCTTATAATAGTTAGTTCTACACGGCCCTATGAAAATCAACGTTTGAAATATAGTAAATTTGTGATAAGATACATAAGGAATGTGGCTGGCGAGTATCTTGATCACAATTATGCACATGTAGCGTGAGTTAACGCCTAGCGGGCGTCTTGTTTCGTTATAAAATAATAGTTCTCCATATGTGCAGCGGCTGATTATTGCCATACGATCGGATATCGACCTATATCCTCAATAAATAACACGGTGATATGACAAGAAAAGTAATGTAAACTGACATTTAAATTTAGATCTTTGGGCGTCGCCATGATGTCCTATAGAAGTTGTGTCGGTTGTCACCGCGAGTGAGAAACACCGCTTACAATATATCATTCGACACTTGGTCTTTTTCTACAAGGCACTCTATGGTCATATAGACTTGAACATATGTAACTATGTTAGTTTTATTAATCACGACCGTACACGACTTACTTTAAATCCTAGTCTTATGCTTATAGTTCCGACTTCCGTTATGTAAAACAAGTACATTCAATTCAAGGGCTCGTACTTCAACCGGTCTGTTCATTTATAGAACACAGTGTGCAAAACAGCTTCACCTACTAACTTCCTGACATTATCTAGTTTTAAGAACTTTCTTCGTCGCACTTATTCGTCCTTACTTATTTCAGTTTTTGATGTAGACATGCCATGTACTTGGTCTCTTGTGCGTGACTGCCCGTGTCACAGATATTAATTAGTTTTTCTTATGTCATTGTTTTTCATGTATATTTGTATATAAAGTGGGATTGCCTCGAATGGGCTATTAACAGCCGTTCGCACCTTTCAAGTTTGGGTTATACTTGTATGTAGTTTTATTTAATTTTCACAATAAAGTTATTAAAAAAAATCATTGTACTCCCTCCGTTCAAAAAGAACATCGCCGTTCAAATATATTCGGTCATGTAATATGCATACCAGGCTTTTCATTCATTCAAGCCTGCTATACTACCTGTCTGAGGAGATTGGGAGAATTCAAATACATCCAAACATTACCGATATATATAGTGACTGCCGCATTGCCATAGGCAGTACATATATCAATCGAACCGGTACATCATTGTAATCTTCGCTCTCCATCTGAGTCTTGGTAGCTCAATAGTTAGAGCGTCTCACCGGCAATCAGAAGGTTACAGGTTCGATTCCTGTCCGGGACTCAGAATCATTTTTCTGAGGATACGAGCTTGACGATCGTCCATGTATCGTCTGTCTACTCCAAGCTCTCCCACATTCACTACAGCAGTGTGTATATTAATTAATGTAAATTAGCAAACTCCTTTGTTCAATCTCATTTACATTAGGAGTATACGGCGTGAAGCTGGTCTTACTTGATTAATTTTATTTACTTCGACATAATTTATGATTTCGCAAATGACTATAGGTTACCACAACAGCTCATGCCAATCACTGCGATCCCTTAACATATAATATACGAACTGACAGAATACATAGTTCCAGACTTAAAACTAGTAACAATAAGCCAATATATAGATAATAGCACTAGACACTATATTTGGCTACCGACATAAAACTATATAAGCAAGATGACAGTTGATTTATAAGATTCCGCGCCGTGTTGCATTTTATACATGCACTTTTCCATGTGTGCAGGTTGTCGCGACATCGTAAGTGTTTAGAATGATGTAATAATGAAATAGTGATTTATTATAATTAGTTAGATTAATGTGTTTTGATGTTATGGATTTAGAGATAGTGTGTTCCAGATTCTTGATGTTCTAATGATCTAGGAGTTTTGATAATTTAGAGTTTTTCATTTCGTAAATTTGATACTGTTTGAGGATTGTGAGAAACGCTAATTAGTAATTCACATGCATATAAAAGAATATTTAGACTGGCCACCATTATGAAAGAGGTCTATATAGGCCGTTGTTGAGAGCGAGTTATGAGTTAAAAGTCGAGTGAATGCCAATATTATTCATAATATACGTTATAACCGTTCCTTGTATAGTTGTCCTCGTAATAGAAGGGTAGGTTACATTATTTGAAACTCGTAATTTACCTTCCGAGTGTAAATATACTTTTCCTTCCGAGTGTAAATGACAAATATTTATACTTTAATATACCGTATTGCACAACCGGCATTACCCACATTAATTTCCATATATACTTTTCTCCTGGCTAAAATCCTGGCATGGACTATTAAGAATAATAACGGCAACTTTATTAAATGTTTTTCTTTTCTACATATACAATTATAAATCTCGCTTATTAAGGTAATTTACAATTGGCTACTTGAATCACAACTAATAATATATAATAACAACTAATGACTATATATAATAAAACATGAAAAAAATTTTTAGCTAATAGTTCGGGATTTCCCCATTCCTTATTTCGGCAGCAGGAAATGTAATATGTAGTTCTGATAGCTATAGTCATCATTTTCCTTATGTAGTACACTTGGTGCTTGTTATCAAGACCAACCTTATCTAGCATATCTAAAAAAGTAGAACACTCATTCGCAAAAATTTAACATCATTAAAATGTTCACTTTGCATGAGTGAGAACAATAAAATACATGAATGTAATAATTTTAAAACAAGAATACTTAAAAATCAGCCTATTAAATAACTATTGTTAAAACGCTCGGTTCCTATATTTGGATGACTGAGATTTTATGTTATAAAAAATGCGCTTATCACTTTTCTCTAGCAAGTCATAAATCGAATAAAATTTATAGATGAATATTTCCTTTTATGACACCTTTTTTAAAAAGCACTGTACTATAGAAAGATCTGATGTGCTAGCTCCATAAATTGGAAGACCATATGTCAATTTGGGTAAGATAAGAGATACAAATAGATGGTCTTTTTCCTTCTGAGTGCAGCCCTGCTTCCTAAGGCTTCTTATAACAAAAAGACATTTATTTGCTTCTTCAAGCTTAATCGCAACATGCTTAGAAAATTTACGAAAAGGGATAACTCAAAAGGTCTTCAGCCCATTTTCAAGAACTATAGTCTAATCCTAACCTAACCTTAATCCTAACCGCACCTAACCCTAACCGTAGCTAAACCTAACGGCTAACCAAAATAAAGATCAGACAAAAACAGAAAGGTCCTATTGAGTCATCCCTTTTAGCCATTTTTTCCCGGCCAATGCGAGCAATGTTTATGGCTGGGATTGCAGCGAAGTATAGGGATTGCGAAGGGATTGGTCGACGAAGAGGGGACAGCAAGGGATCCTTCCCCATGGCGCATTTAATCTCCCTCTCCCCATCCTCTTGTTAATTTCACTGGCTCGGCCAAAACAGCCTTGGAAGCTATTTGACTCGGAAAAAAGAAGCCACAGCCTTGCCTGCGGAGGAGGCTAGAATTACCGAGTCCTCTGGGCTTCGAGTTGTCGGGATTCCACTGCACTTGATTCTATACGTCAGAATGATAAATTGTCCCGATAATGGCAACCAGTCTGGTAGCTGTCAGAGGTGTACACAGCGCGCATCCTCGACCAACTCCTTAAATGGCTCGCCTTTCCTTCTCTTGAAATTCCATGTCATCAAATTAAACGAGTTTTTTGTTTAATTATAGTGTCTTCTTGATGGAGGTCAACTCCACCCCCTCAGTTAGTTAGCCCTGTTTTCATCAAAGGCCGTAATGAGCTGATGAAAGCCCTACACATACCAAGTGCTATTTATTATCCTCCATTTCCGTAGTGCGTTGGATAATTAGCTATATAGTTTATTACCTCGTAATTGCAAGTGATATGCGGCCGAATGCTAAATGAGCGCGACAACAAATAATCGAATATTTCACATCGTTTAGCAGTTTTTTGTATTATAATAGAAGAGTGTAAATGGACATTTCTTACGTCAGACAGTCGCACAATACTGAATGATTCATTAAACGAAAGGTCACAACAGACTAGTTTTTTGAACTGCAACATACTACAGTTGGTAGATCAGTGAGTCATATTGAAGCAGCGTCAGGGAATGGGATTGACTGGGAAGGCGGGCAGACAAGCACAAGCTGTCGCCGTCGATCGAGTTGCTCGACCAAGCATGAGGGTTATTAAATACACTGTCAGCCTCTCGATTCCTCACTAAACATTTCATGGCCTTGCTGAATACTTCCAACTGCAAAAAGACGCATGATTGCACAGACTTACCTGCAGTTTTAATAGTGTTGCCCCAAAATGGTCTATCTGCGCATGTTTCGCATGTGCTCAAACCTGAGTACGAGGGTCACAACCGGACACAAAATCGAGATCGCATGCAAGATTAGTGTGCTGCCTGACTAGCGCTCAACAGCAATCAGGCTCAGCTGATGACTACATGGCCTAACATATGGCATAGTACAAAACAATAGAGGGAATTTACAGTCTGTTTACATCAAACTGTATTACGATACAATATCGGAGGTGATTATTGTCAGCGAAAGCGACATAAAGTTATTATTCCTACGAAAATAATCGGTTTGCCGCGAGTTACCCGAGGAGCTGAAGTGTTTACATTAAAATATTTTTATCCGGCCTTGCCGAGATCCCGCGGACCGTGCTGAGATTATCCTGCACATGCGCACTCACCGTATGGCCCTGCGTACAAGCATGGATATTATCGGCCGGTCACGGACATTGTCCGGTACAAATTTTCCATTTCTAGAGATTTGACAGTTACAATATTAATTCTGTCTGTCATTTTGTCCGATGCTCATCTTGTCCGAAGATTAACTCAACTTTTTGTCGGAAAATTAAACATTTTTGTGTTGAATGGACTCTGCTTTACTTTAGATTTTGTGTTGTACAATTTCAATGAGAGACATTACGCTAAGTTTTGAGACATTGCGCTAAGTTTGGATACGTGATTATGTTATGTTTGGAGACATTGTGATAAGTTTGGAGACATTAAGCTTTGGAGACATTGCGCTAAGTTAGACGTTACGCTAAGTTTGGAGATATTGTGTCGTGCCGTTATGAGGCGTTACGCGAAGTTTTAAGACATTGCGCTAAGTTATGAGACGTTACGCTAAGTTTGGAGATATTGTGTTATGTTATGAGACGTTACGCTAAGTCTGGAGACGTTACGCTAAGTTTTAAGACATTGCGCTAAGTTATGAGACGTGACGCTAAGTTTGGAGATATTGTGTTATGTTATAAGACGTTACACTAAGTCTGGAGACGTTACGCTAAGTTTTGAGATGTTACACTAAGTTGTACCGTGACAGGTACAAATGTTTGTATGTCCGTTACAAATTCATTTGTGCTGGTCATTCTGACAGGTACAGCGACGAATTATTCCCAGGCTTGCTCCTGTGCTAAGATTCTTAATTTTGCATATATTATGCTTTTGAATAAGGTATAATGTCAGTAGAATTATTCAGGATAATCTTCATTAGATAAACTTGTTTATTGTTTGTTAAGTCTACACGTTCTCGACTTCCATGACCATGTTCACAATTTTCTGTTTTACATTTGTGGTGTTTGTAAAAATAACTTTGTTACGAATGCGATATTATCATAGTGTTCCGGTTGACAGTCGGCATAATAATGATGATGAGATATCATGAGCTATTTTGGTATGATTCTCGAATACCCATCCATTTTCACCTCTTCCGCTTGTTAATCGTCCTTCATCACTGTCAAATTGCCCAAAACTATTATAGAGTTGCAAATCAAATATCTAAAAAGGTTGGTGTACTGCCGAAATAGCGTGTAAGTTGTCTAACGTTTCGAGCGAAAGCCCTTCGTCATAGTGTGAAACGTTTCTCTCTGACGAAGGTCCTGAATAAATTACCGTTTTGGAATAAATTATGGCGTTAGTATCAGGCACGACACAGGAGCAGTGGTTGGAGCAGGATCAGGCCAAGCGACACTTTTGCCAAATCGAACATCACGTTTGTAATATTTGAAATCGTACAAACGAACGGGAATACCCTTCTAATATTAAAATAACATACGGAAATCAATCACCGTAGTCAAAAACATTGAGGTTATAGTGAGTTCTTGAATTAAGACGCTGTCGTTTGTTGCCGTGTTGCCGTGTTCCGCTCGATAACAATCTAAACCACGTATCAATTGAGGCGATCATATATGGTCCATTATAGCCTTGTAATATTAAAATGACATACGGTAATCATATGGCGCGTTTATAATCTAATTCGAACAAGCCTCGCGAAGTTATAAATTTTCCATTCAACTGACACTTTTGCCAAATGCCACGTTTGTAATATTTCTGAATTGAACGACTCATCTAAGTTATCTGGCGGTCCGCAAGCAGTCATATTTCAAATCGAACAAACGAACGGGAATATATACCCTTCTAATATTAAAATAACATACGGAAATCATGCGGGATGTCGCTGTTGACAAAAACATTGAGGTTACAGTGTCTCCTTGAATTAAGACGCTGTAATATATTTCATATTAGCTTTATTTATTTTCATAATTCGTTACAGCATAATTTTATGTTTATAAACCAATCTTCATTCACCATTTGCTGTTAATCCGAAATTTTCCTTTTATAGTTCATATCTTTATTGCTTTATTTTTGCTCATTTGTTTGTACTTCAGAAAAAAGGAACTTTTCCTGGGGGGGGGCAAAATCAATTCATGGGGGCCAAAGGGGGACTGGGGCCGGGGGGCTTGGCCAAATTAATAACTTATGACTGCATCAAGAGGTTATCACATATTTACAAAATCAAGTATATATATATATTTCGCAACTGGTCCCGGTTTGGTCTTAAAATGTATGTATTCCAACACTCGAAATTTTCCTTCACCATAAATCCTTAGAACCTGTAATTTAATCGAATGAAATGCCAAATATTACTTGTAATTATATACCCAGAATCTTATCCCGGCATTACCACCACTATATATACCGAACTAGGCTATCGGCAACGGCTTCCGTAGCTCAGTGGTCAGAGCACTGCACTAGCATCGCAGGGTCGCGGGTTCAATTCCAGCCGGAAGGCCTCTAAGTTGTATTTTTCGCAACTGGTCCCGGTTTGGTCTTAAAATGTATATATTCCAACACTCGAAATTTTCCTTCACCAAAAATCCTTAGAACCTATAGATATATATTTATATATATATAAGTATATATACGTAAAAATAAGTATATCTTTGTGATTATTCAACTAAATCACTTGAAACTTTGCACAGTACGACACTTCGTGACACCTAACATTATTACATCGAAATAGTGATCCCGAATTAATTTACTATTTTTAATTTCTTAATTTTCTAAAAATGTGAAAAGCTTACGTCATAGGTTATTTCATTTGCATATCACATAAGTCTAAATATCTCCGGGCAAAATAACTAAGACTTAATTTTCGTTTCGTAGCCACTTTAAAACAATGCATTATTTGCATTCCAAATACCATTCATTATCGGACATTCATTATCGGACATTTTGAGACTTTGAGTTCATATTTAGAGCTCTTTCATATCTCCCGTCGTTCTTGAAATATTTACACTTATGTGATAGAGGCTATCGCATTTTTAGAAAATCAAGAAATTAGAAACACACTGTATGACATAGGTCTAAATATCTCGAGAACCAGACATAGTTTGACTCTACTTTGGCTTTAAAACGTTTTTTTGAACGTAACTTTAAAAGTTACTGTCCATGACCCGACGTTTCGACACTCCAATCTAGTGTCTTCATCAGGGGTGATCGTTGTAAAGTTAGGATCTCTATTTATACCCTCATAGAACCTCACATAACAAGATGCAAATAAGCTTCTGGTAATAAACCACCGTCATTGCGATTCAATGGGGCGTGGTCACTATTGATATGCCAAGCCTCCAGACAACGTCTCTGATGGTACCCCATTAAATCGTTGTTTTGTTTACTTGGATTACCTTCGTAAGCCTGTTTGTTAATCAGAAAGTCAAAAATAAGAAATTGTGATTTATGTTGTCCTGTAACACTGTCTTTTATATATTATATTATCACGTAATCGACTTAGCTCTACTGTCTGGATCCGTGTGGCTTAATGCCAATATGATTATACTAATGTATATAACTATTATTGCACTTTTGGGCCATTTTATAAGTGAAAAAATGGAGGTTTAATATTATCATCAACGAAAGTGAATAAAGTTATCCTGTATACGATTATGAAAACATCCCAGGGAGAAGTGTTTATACATTATTACTGGATTCCTCTGAGCCCAATATTACACAATATTTAAGTCGAGAATTCAATATTGGCGGGCGAGACCGAAGGTCGAACACTCGAGCCTAATATTGCAAAACGAGACTTAAATATTTTGCAATATTTGGCGAAGAGGAATCCAATAGGTGTTTTATTATATCGAACAAAATATCTTAATATAAAGATGTTTCTTCGCACGTAAACAGTCGTCGTAAAATAGTGGCTGACACTAATAAGTATACGTTTTGTTCCTCGTCAATGTAGAACAGTAACTTATCAACGATCCTTCATTGTCAGAGTAACTAGAACTTGGAACGCATTACCGGACTTTTTAAGATTAAAAACACTCGAATTTTAGTTCATTTAAGAAAACCCTACTTGAATACTATTATGACGCTCTTTACTCCATCTATAACCAGGACGACCCACGTACGTGGAAATCCATTTGCCTAAAATGTAACTCGGCACGTCGCCTCGAGAAATCCCTCACTTGTTGTTGTTGATTTTTGCTACAGACTTTTCCTTTCACCTTAGTTAATGTGCTTATTTATGTAAATATAACGTCAATTTTTTTAAATTTTTAAATTTTTAAAAAATTTTTAAAAAATTTTTAAATTTTACACGGGGCCACAGTAATTGGCGTAAGCTGTTGTGGTATATCCCTGCCAGACTTATATTTTATATGTTAATTTACCAATGGCGAATCGAAATAAATAAATAAATAATATTGTGATGCTAATAGAGACAGTTGATTGGTAGATTATATCACGTTTATGCAAATGTTGTACTTTCACATTTACTGAACACATTGTATTTTCTGTATAATGAAGCAATCATCCAATAGCAGCATTTGGGTTGAATCGCTCAACCATGTTATTTAAATATTAATAAGCAAAAAACAAAAGGTTTGTGCACGGTCAGGACCATTTCAACCTAAAATCACAGCTCATTATAGACGCTTTGAAGTTCGCCGGCTTTCCTAACCATTCCCCTCTATCAACTATGATTATATGTTAGGGTATAATAAGGGAAGATGTTTAGCCAGCCTTGTCGAGAGCCCATCTGCCAGTAACGAGTTCTCGGTCAAGGCGAGTTACCCGCCTGTCCCCGGCAAACCACGCAGGAACTTGCCATGTCGGTACGTGCATGGCGATCTCACACCTTCGTATAGGCCCTTAGACTAGGTAAGGGCGACCCCTGCAATGGAGAACAGTTTGCCCAAAGTGTGGCTCAGCCCGGCAGGCTCTCTCATGCTGCTGTGGTTGACCACCGGAAGATCTGTTAGTCTTTTAATTTTTACTTTATTTTTATTCTTACTGATCTGGGATTGCTGCATGTCACCTTTGCTGGGACTGCTGCAGCATGTCACTCATGGTATGCTGCATGTCACTTTCTACATTTTGACGTTGTTTTTGTTACGTTCTTGTAATTTATACTATAGTGGCAAATCCAATCAATAAAATAAAATAATATCACTCAGATATATCTCTGATGCATGGGTGTGCCATGGAAAGTGATACCCCATGATGGCTGTGGAGGAGGATGCTCTATATTATTCACTCAATGGCTTAGCTTCCACTTAGACTCTAATATATGTTATCTATGTGCGTACTGCTATGACAGCTTGTTTACATATAGAGAAAGGGCGATGCTTCTGACCTTGGTAGAAGGGTTGTAGGGTAACCTTATCCTGTGTGATCGAATAAATCATACTCATAAATCATATACTCATAATCCTAGATTCTATTTCGTTAGACTTCCCCGACCTATTACAGCTTTCGATCTATATATTTCAACAATCCCAAGCATGTAGCACAACCCTTATTTTACATGGCAGCAATAAACATCTATATAGATGCATATATTTATCCGAGGCTCATGTTTTAAGCGTTCGACTATTCAGTTTATCACTCTTAGGTGAACGGAAAACCCAACTGATAGGGATTCCGAGGGGCTACGATTTAAGGTCGTTATCCGAGAAGACCCGGCGAAAGTCTTGCCATTTGCTGGTGTTGTTGCAAAGGCAGCACCTTCTCGATTATTTTTAAGACCTGAGTGGTGGTCCGACCCAAGATTTGAACCTGTCTCTTCCAGCTTATAGACATATGTGTGATAACCACTAGACCACATGCAACAGCTGGTCGGAGAGTACCTCGCTGTATGTGTCCCTCTGTCCTGTTTGCGAGGACAGTGCGACCCATACAGAGAACATGAGGAGAGCTGGTTAACCCTTCGTCCGAGAGAGAGTTAAAGTAAAGTGGAGGGGTAACCCCCCCTCCCAGGTCACGTCTAGGTAAAAAAGCACATTCCGCACATATTCGTCAACAATGTCTTCCCATACTACTTTGTACCGCCTGCAGGCAAACTCGTTACTTTATACCTCGGCATCTGTCAATTGCTATAACCCACGAACAACCGAAAGTCGTCGAAATAGAGTCGCTGCAGTACTTGTTTCAAACTCCCCATTCCCCAAAAACGAAATTTGTGCAATTACAACGGGAAAAGATCAGAAATGTCCACACAGTGTTGTGTTCAATTCTCTCTTTCAACCACATGTTTGGCTTATTTTCGCGCTTGGAAGCCGTCCGTTCTCCAAAAATATAAACTCTGGTAGATGGGTCACCCTACAATAACGTAAACGACGGCTATCTAATATGACCCGATCCTAACTCTAGAAGCTGGATCACCATTCACTCGCCATATAAACAGCCATCTTGTCCGTGAAGGCCATTTTTCACCTTCGTCGTTTCGTTCGCCGCCACCAAAACAATTCCCACATTGACGTCACGGGCAGAAATTCCCTTTGTTTTGAGAGTCTCGTGCGAAAGTGAAGAGCTTTTTTCTGTGGTGTCGAGAGAAATGATAAACGGTGGTCAATTGCTTAATTCAATGTGTTATTAATTGTACACAACTATATAAACGGCAAGAACATATATTGATCGGATTTGGAGTTCGATTCTGATAGTCTGGGGCTCGAACTCTGCGGTCAATGTGTAGCGAGTAGCTCGACTCTTGCATAGCTCGCAACCTTCTCGATCGTTAGTGACAAATTATGGCATATAGAGCCGCCTCGGTGTTTAAGGCGGTTTAGCCACAATTAGGTTGTTTTCTCAGGATTCAGAAGCTTTACAAGAACAAAAACCCTAACCATAACCCAAATAAAAACACAGTAAACACCCGCTATGAAGATGACCTTCCTCCTATAAGAACCTCAGGCTGAAACTAGGGATTTTGTGCCCCTCTCAATAAGAACCTGTTTGAGCCTGATATTTGAAATAGGTTCTTATGTCACAAAATCAATTTATAATTCCACTGTAGCAAAGTGCCAAATGAGGATGACACCAACATCTGGTTGCAGTTCCTTATCTTTTATACAATAATGTACAATGCATTTACATGTTGACGTAGATCTCAAAATTCTAGTTCGGTACATCCAGTATTTCAGATCACAATAAATTATAGCCTGTTCAGATTGTAGATGCTTACTGTCGATGTTTACTGTTTACAGATGTTTACAGATGCTTACTGTATTCTTATAGGGATTAAACAAACCATTAAAGAGATAAAGTACAGTACTACAGTATATTTATAAGAACCTAATTTATAAGAACCTAAGTCCTAACACCCTGATTTTTTGTTAGATATCAAATATATAAGAACCTATCCCAGGCTGGTTTGTAAAAATTTAGGTTCTTCATAGTGGGTGTTTACTGTAGTCCTAACCCAACTGAAATAAAGAACGAACTCTACTCTAAATCCAACATTTCAATTATGCAATATTGTGTCCTGTTGCTTTAGATGCTCGTATAAACGCCACTATATCCGGTCACTTGCGCGGAATGCAGGAAAAGATCTGTATATTTGTAAAGAGCCGCATTCCGAGCAAATGTCCCAATACTTTCATCACGGAGTAAATCCACAACATTACAAGCACCAAGATAAGCAGTCGGATAATACCCAGCTGTTGTAGCCTATAGTGGTTGCCACAAACACGCATGTCTATGAGCTGGGAGACCATGCATGGTTCAATCCTTTGTCGAACCACCACTCAAGGTCTTAAAATAATCGAGCAGAAGGTGCTATACCTTTGAAACAACACCGGCAAATGGTAGACTTTCGGGTCTTCTCGGAAGAAACGAACTTAAATCAAAGGCACTCGGATTCACCTAAGGGTGATAAATGGAATAGTCAAGCGCTTAAAACATGTGCCTCTGCCTCGGATAAATAGGGCAACCTTATCCCGCGTGATCGACTGTAACATAAATCCTACTCTCATACACAATGCGATTTATTTCCTTACAATTATCATCTTGTCGATCTTGATGCATATGTGATTCACTGACAAGCGCGTAAAGGCGTTTTTGTAACATTTATAGCAATCATAACTCAAGACTAAAGCCGCAATTCTGCCAACGTAGAAACAATAAATATATACATTTTATTTTAAGACCAAACCAGGACCAGTTGCGAAGAATGCAACTTCAAGGCCTTCCGGCTGGAATTGAACCCGCGACTCTGCGATGCCGGCTAGTGCAGTGCAGCTACGGAAGTCGTTGCCGAGAGCCTAGTCACGAGTTCTGTATATATAGTGGTGGTAATGCCGGGATAAGATTCTGGGTATATTACAAGTAATATTTGGCATTTCACTCGATTAAACTACATGTTCCAAGGATTTATGGTGAAGGAAAATTTCAAGTGTTGGAATGTATACATTTTAAGACCAAACCGGGACCAGTTGCGAAAAATGCAACTTCAAGGCCTTCGGCTGGAATTGAACCCGCGACCCTGCGATGCTAGTGCAGTGCTCTGACCACTGAGCTACGGAAGCCAATTGCCGAGAGCCTAGTCACGAGTTCTGTATATATAGTGGTAGTTATAGAAACATACTAGTACAAAACGTCCATAAACAACGTTTAGACATAAGGCTTCGCAGACATATGGAAGCTTGAAGACACCTATACCTACACGAGTGAACCGCGTAAGCCGCACTTGATGAAAGAAATATTGAACTTAAATAGTAGTTAAAAACTGGTGGCGAGCGAAGGCCCTTCGCGGTAAGATTGGGTTGTCTCTGGTAATAAGGCTGTCTTTGACGAACGACCTTCGTTCTAAACGAAAGGTCTTCTCCTCCAGACTGTTTCCACAGTACACCAACCTTTTAGAATCTTTGTTTTGCATTTCAACACTGCCTACGCAGTACATTAACACTATAACATGGTAGTCTTTCACCTCCGCCTTCTCCATATCTCAGTCAGTGTCTCAGCGGAGTTCTTGACTGGAATAGGAAGGACTCGAATTCCCGACGAGACACCCTATAGTATATAACCACTGAATGAATCGTATACGTATGGAATGTCGTGACTTATGTTCTGTTTATAAATATATTAATGGTTTCTACAATATCTGCTCTAGCCGTTACGTTTCTATCTCTAGTGGCCGTACTAGAAGCTCTGCGTCCAATTTAAATCTTCGTCCGGCTCATCGTTTTCGTACTTCCTTGTTCAGAGATTCCTTCTTCAATCGTATTATCCTGCTCTGGAATAATTTACCACTTGTAATTCGTCAGTCAACTACTCTTGTTTCCTTTAAAACCAAATTGTATGAATACTATTTTAATAAGTTGGACACTATTTTTGATACGGAAAGAGTAAGAACGTGGAAAACTGTATGCCCTCACTGTAGGTCTATTGGCCGAACTTTTTGTTGTTGAGATCCTGACAGTGGGTTTTTTACTGTATATGTCTCATATATTGTAGTTCTATAATAACTGTATATGTACGGGGTTTGCCTAGTTGGGACTTCGTGTTCGTTCGCTAGCCCCTTATCAAATTCATTTTATTGTAATTGTATATGCCATTGTATTATGTTCGATTTGAGTTTGATTAAAGTCTCTACAATCGTATGCGCGTTTAAGAGTTTGAAATTTCTGGGTAACAAATCAAATGGCATCAAGTTAAAAATGATCTAGTCGAACGCCTATCTTTGCTCTCGTCGACCCTGGAGTCGAACTTAACATCGTTTGAGACTGATGTCAACGTTCATGCTTAATTATTCCAAGTCCTTCGTTGCAGAGTAAAGTAAATTTTGACATTATTTGCCATCTCTGCCCTATTTCAACTAGACCGGAAACAATTGGAAAACGGTGCGCAATTTGCGTGTATTAACTATGGCTTTACTATAGGCCACTTCTTGATCGCCACCCTTCAGGTAGTGTATGTTGCCTGGGCGGGGAAGAATGCCTTGTTGGCATTATCGTTAATGCAATGTTAGCATTAACCACTGTCATTTTGTCCATCCTATCCACTTAGGCTTTTCACACTCGTCAATTATCTCGTCGACTGTCGACCGACTCGCAAACTCATTTATCTAAACTTGATTTGAAACGTGTGCAGAAACAATTAAGCGTGTGATGGCATGTGGGACGTGTATTCAATCTAACATGTCTCAATCATCTCGTGGAATCTTCAATGGGATTCAATTAGGGTAAAAACATACTTTATCTCTCTGTGTTTTGAGGTTGCCTTGATGACCTAACATATGTACAAGCCGCGTGTTATTTTAAGAATTGTTTTCCATTTTCGGTCAGTTTTTTGTGCTTTTCTCGACCGGGTTTCGCACATGCATGGTATGCTCTTGAAATCCGGTGTTTTAGTGTTGCCGATCGACGCATTTTTTTCAGAAAAAAAGACAGGTGCTACGACAACGCGGATGTTCGCGTGTTTTTTAGAAGTTCAGCGTTGTGGATTTATGGGGCCAGAGCGCAGGGTACTGCCTGAAGCCATGGAATATTAAAAAGACAAAAACCGGGAGGTCTCGCTAACGCAATGATTGCGAGCGGAAATACGCCGTGAAAATTGAATTCGGTTTTTTTGCCAAAATTCCTTTTGCGGCGTTGAAATCGTTGGGATGACAAAACAAAAAAATCAATATAGTAAAAAAAATTTTTTTTAAAATTAAAAAAATGTTTTTCAGCTCCGCAGAGAGGAATCGAACCCGCAACCTTCATGATCTCCGGTAAAACGCTCTAACTATTGAGCAGAACTCGAATGGCAGAACGAAGGCTAGGTTGTGCCTAGTTCGTACGTGCGACATCAACAGTCTCGATATGTCTGTCATAGTCAAACAACCAAGATGCAAGTCGCATTTAATATACCAAAAATTAGTTTCGAAAAACGCAATCCGTTAGCAGATCAATGGGGTGAAAATTTACTGGAAAAGGGAGAAAACTTGGCGGCGAGGTTCATTGCTCGAGGTTCTCGACAAACAGACAACAGTCTGCTTTATGTTAAAAACCGCGAAAACGTAGTTTGTGAAAGGGACAGCGACCGCGGTTCCTCTCTCGTAGGTCGATTTATTCTCGCGCAGGATGTAGTGTGAATTGGGAATTAATAGCTGTCGTGCTGTTCGGCTGCAAATAAGGAAAATGGAGCTGTAAGGAGGGAGATTCCGGTTTTTGAGAATAGCCGAGTTCAGGATTCGCGGCTTTGAGGGAAACGACAGTTGAAGCTGTCAGCGTTGAAATGATGATATTACCATGATAATGAAAGTGTGGCTGGACCTAATTGCACCCCTGCAGTGAGATAGTTTTATTATTTAATTGATTGCTCTTTGGGATTTGTTTGTTTAGATTTACGAGCATTCGACGCGCGATTGATAAGGAGGTGCTCACAATGACCCATTTAAATCTGTGCGCATGACGCCACCAGCTCTATGTAAACTCGACGACTCCACTCGTAACTTCACTTGCTCGTAAATCTCTCTACCTGTGCGCTCGTCTACCCCGTCTACTTGTGCGATAGTGAGACGTCATGTTAGGTGTAGTAATGGTTATATTTTTGCTGCTTTCAACAGTTCTCATGCCCGTGTTGAACAAGCCTCTGAAGCAGCAAGCCCAAAGTCTTGTCTCGAATAACTCGAGATCCAAGAACATCACGTTCGAGAAAAATCCATGGGAAGTCAACAAAGGTATGTTGAGACGGCGGGTTAGCTATGAACACTGTTGCGTTCTCTCGTCGGCGGAGTTTTCGAAATTCGGTTTCTGAGAAGGTTCTTGTCTCTGGTGGGGTGTGTGTTTGTGAGGGAATCGGTTTTCGACGAGACCGAAAACGAAGGCGAAATGATTAGCATTTGTCACAAGCAAAGGTCAATAAATGGAAAGGCGTTTTAACAACACGACGCCATTTATAGGAAGAAAGCCAAGATTTTAGAGCTGGAAGCAAACACAAGACGTGCGAGTACAGGAAATCATCGCGAGACAGTCGTGTATCGCGGCGTGTGCCAGTTTTTGAAGGAGGTCTTATCGCCAGGAAACGCTCTCAGATCTCGACTTCTGTTAAACGTTGGGTGTGAACGCGCGTGTGTTGAAGGCAGTAGGGTTGCCGACGATGTTTTCATCTTTTATATATACTTCATGTGTCTTCATTTGTAGATTTGAACGCCAGCTTCTTCCAAGGCGACATCGTCCTTAGCACAAGTCTTAAAAAACTCATCAGCGAAAGCCGTTCAAAAAGAGCGATCAAGAAAGACCCGTCCTCGAGGTGGCTCAACAGTGATGTCCCGTATTCACTCGACAAACGTCTGAGTAAGTTCGGCGCGTTGTTTCTCTTTGAATATAACATTTAAATGTATTGTATGTGGAGAGGACGCTTGGCGTGGTTGGAACCCTATTAATCCCGGATTATGTTAAGAAATGTTCGGGTAGCCGGCAACGCTCGAAAACGGAGTTGCAGACAGACGCACTGTACTGACGTCAAACACGGTGAACAGAGCGACGCGATTTTTTAGGTTTTTCGAAGTGAATAAACTCTCGCCGGTTGGCCGAGATTTTTCCAAATCGGAACACGGATTTCTAATTTCATCTTGTACATTGCCAACTATGGCGGAACGTCTTTTACGTTAGCGGTGGCTTCAAAAAAACAACCGTGCCGCGTCATTTTCGTTGGAGCGTCTCTAAATTTTCGACCGACTTTAATGAATCGCTACTACCGCGCCTGTGAAGCAATAACGGCGATAATGTCTTCTCATTATTTTAATGTCTTCATGAGGTATGGCATTGAACGTTTTGATTGGGAACAACAGGTTGGACCCACGCGCAACTGTGTGTACTTGAGGCTTAAGACTTGAGGCTTAAGACGTTCCAATGCGTTACTGGGCTGTACAAGCTCATTGTCTTCGTGTCTCTCTTCATCGTCAAATGACTCAAATCTAATTGATCGGATAAGGGCATGACGGCATTATTACGGCAATCTTGGCCGGACTTATCAATTGAAGAGCGAGGGAAGTGAAAACAGGCGAAGGCACCGATGTTTTTCGCCGAATGAATGAGCGCAAGTGCGCGATGCGGTTGTGAGCTGCAGCGGTGTGTTTTGAAACAATCATTAGAACGTCCGTTCGTTGCGACTTCCCTTTCAATTATTCTAATTATTGTGTGCCCTTCCTGAGCGCTTTCAATTGCCTGCGACACTGTGAACAAAGATTTAAGTGTCGTTCCCGCCTCGCTGCAATCATTTCTCAAGTTGTTAAACGCTCTTTTTGGCAAGGTGTGGCCGCGCGCGCAATGGTCAAGCCTTCGCCTTCACCCACAAGGACAACGTCGTCGCGAGAATTACGCCAGCATACTGTTTTATCGCTTGCATAAACGATGAATAATGAATAAAGCGGTCCGCGGACGTCTTTTTAACATCTCTGCCGTCCTCTCTCGACATTTCTCTAGGCCACAACGCGAAAACTGAAATCCGCAAGGCCATCAAGCACTGGAAGAAACACACGTGCATTAAATTCCACAAGAAACACTCCACCGACAAGGATTTCATCCACTTCGTCGCCGAGGACGGGTGAGTAGGTTTCATATTTTTTATTTATTCCCTCGTTCTGACCTGTTCGGCGTTAATTGTTTGCCACGGAAGCAAAGGCTTAATGAGGAAAACGTTCCGAAGTTTACCGTTCGAATATTTGACCGGAAATGAAATCTCGAAAATAGAATAGTGTCGAGCGTTGATGCCACTGAGGAATTCTAACAGGTTTCCGGCTTCAATTAGCCACGAACGGGTTCGACACAGAAAGGAGCCGGGTGTGTTTTTGGGGAACTTACACGGTTACGCGTTTCGTTGTATTCCAGTGACAGGCGGACGGTTGCGGGCTGACAAATGACGCTGAAACAGCGCAGAAACCGGGCGCCTCAGTCTTCCCTTTATCGGACTTCGGTGCGTATATTGCATAGTTTATGCGACGTGTTTAAATTAACAAACGTGTTGATCCTTCTCGTGGGGTGGTAATTTTTTAACGCGTTTGTTCCGCTTGTCGTTTGAGGGTCTCGTACGATCTACAACGCCAACATCAATGGCGATGTCCTTTCATGTGAAACGAAGTGGATGAATGCTTTTTAGTGCGAAGAGTGTAATCTCAACGCCGACCTCGATTTGTCCTATACAACGCCATCGAGAGTATTTTCGCGTCTTCATGACGACTGTAACTCGAGAACTGTTCTAAGTAGCCACTGAAATCGTTTTAAATGGCAAGCTCTGAGTTTCAAATATGCTAGTCAATCAACCATGGTTTTTTAGAGGCTAAAATTTGTATTTCTTTTTAAGCTTGGCGTCGTAGCTTGTCTCTCTCATGCACTTTTTACGGCCATGGCTTTGTATATTCAGTCACGATGCGCAATTTACTAATTTGGCTCGTGAAACGACCTTCGCTAATTCTAAGACAAGCTTAAGTGTTTTTCTTTCTTCGAAGCGCCGCGGTCGGCATCTGTGATTCCAACGAAGTCCGAAACCATTATCGCTTGTGGAGTTTTGAATGCGCTACTGTTTGAACTCTGTTACGCTCGTTTTTCTCTGTGAACCGGAATTGCCACTGTTCAGCGTTCAGCTAGCGCAATCTACAATTGGATCGACTAGTGAAGAATGGATCCACTCGCACTTACAAGCAAAAATAACAATGGAAAATGCATTCCTAAATCTTCTTACGTAAAAATATGGATATATGAAATGATATGTTTCGCCGTTTGATGTTATTTGGTCAATTGAACTAGTGGTTTTAAAAAAGCTATTTTTTGTGTGAATTTTCCGCGGTTCAACCTTAATGCCAATATCCTTGTTGTAATGGTACTTAAATGCTGATAAAATCTAGACAATCTTGCGTTTTGTCGTCTCAAACTTGTTATCGAAAAGAAGCTTTGGTATACAAAAGTCAGCAGTCCTTCACTCAAAACGTTAGACAACTTACACGCTATTTCGGCAGTACACCAACCTTTTTAGATATTTTATTTGTATTTCTACACTACCTACGAAGCACAACACGTTTTATTACTCAATTAAATTATCATTAGTTTCAAATACTGATAGCGTGGAAAGGTTTGTCGGCGGTGTGTTTGAATAGAGCAGAGTAAAACGATGGATTTTCTTTCGAAAATAGCACAGAATAAACGAATGTGGGGGCCTATAAGGTCCGAATATTCACGAACAATACGAAAACATTTATGTACTAAAGATTTAACTCTAGTGATATCCAATTGATTGTCTCACTCCAGTTGTAGCACACGTCTACGGATACCTTTGAAGGAAATAACAGGAAAGGGAAGTAAATACATGTTTATTTGTATTGTGACACTGCGAAAGACATGGTTGCTGGCAGAAACAATCACAAAAGCGCAAGAAATAGTCGGCGAGAATTATAAAATGTGTTCATATATAGTTGGTTTTAATGTTCTTCCCTTCGGGCTAGAAGCCTAGCCTTTTTTGAAAGCGCTAGGAATTTCGAAATCATGCATCACTCTCAAGTCCTTGAAACCCTTTCAGACTAGGCGTTGAACATCCCAGCTTTGGGCCATTTCATCGCTTTGCCTTTGACCTCTAGGTCTTGATATCTAGGTCTTCGAGAACTGAAGCATACAATTGTTAAACCTCGGTGTTTGGTTTCGCGATTTTTTTCGGCGATTGTATTGTCTCTACACATTTCCTGATTACGACTTACGATGGTAAATGTTGCAATTCGTCGTCAGTTGACCCGGGTTACTCAATTGCATTCATCAGCATGATAAACGCAAGAAAAAAAACTGATTGTTGACGGGTCTTAATCTCACGCGATGATCGTGATCGGTGAAAGCTTGGTCATGTCCACAGCTTCAAGCGGGAGTCTTTAATTAGCTCTCTTATGTTGTACGCTAAGCCTAGAGAAGTCCAACTCATCCGATTTATTGACACAAATAGACACTGCTTTGATAGGTTGTCATTCAGGTAAATCTATTTTTAAACAAAGTGGTTGTACTGTTTATCCATGGTTTGTCATGTTTCTTCAAACCTACCTACTTGATGTTTGTGTGTCGAAATTACACACAGTGTACCACGACCATTACCGAGCGTGACCTTAACTCTGTCATCTCCAACAGCTCCATACAGAAGGGTTAGAGCTCACAGGCGTTCAGAAGGTTATCGGTTGGGTTGTTCCCTTATCGGTCAGGTTGTTCCCCGTCGGGAAGATGTTTGAGAAAAACAACATTGCATAACCTTACCTTCCCTACATTCATGTTGATTCGCGTTTCACTATAGATCTCGCTCAGTCGTGGAATTGTTCAGTTAAGGCGTTTGTTGAATTCTTTATTTCTGCTTTGGCTTTTGGAAGAATCAATCAATCAAATTTTCCAACACAAATTTATACACAGAGATAGCACGTTTTAAAGAAGAGGAAGTAATTATGAAAATACATTGTGTTTACTAAAGTTAGTATCAATACTGATGGTGGTGGGACTTGGGAGGCCTCGAGAAACCACAAGGCTTATATAGTATAAAGAGGTCTCAGCGTAGACTAAGTATATTTACAATTTATGAATACGGTATAGTAGTGAATGCAATAGATGACCGCGATTCAAACTGAAATTGATTTAGTAGAAAATCGTAGATTCTTTTTTTGAAACATGAAAGGCTTTCCTGAACTTGTGACGTTTGTAGGAAGGGAATTCCAAATTTTGGGACCTTGGTATGATATGGTAAATTGTTTGATGTTGGTTCGACAGGCATGGGATCTATAATTGTCTGAAATAAACAAACAAATCTATACTCCTTAGTAATCAATACAGTGCTTTCTATCATGTCTTTATACGGAGGACGTTAACTCGCACGAAGAGATGAGAACTGTTCTTGTTACCGTCCTTAAAATATTGCCATCCTATTCTCAAAAGTAAATGAACCCGAACCATGCCTAGAGATAAAGTATGAGATGAAGGAAAGTTATTGTGAATTTTAGTTATCAGATTTATCACTCTTTTAGGTGAACGGAATACCCCCCTACGATTTAGGGCCCACGATTTAAGGTCGTTAATATCCGAGAAGACCCGAAAGTCTTACCATTTGCTGATACAGTAAAATCCCGCGTATAAGAACCTACTATTTTCCAGGTCAGGGTGAATAGGTTCTTACATATTTGATGCATAAGACAAAATAAGCCTGTTTAGGTTCTTAAATAGGTTCTTATTTTTTCAAAGAGTGGTGCAGGTCATGAAATTTTAAATACAGATATATAAATAACATAGGTGTGATGTGAAAGTTACTAGATTTTAGACATTAGATTCATGAAATACTACTTAACAGTGATATTGAAGAATATCATTTGTTTTGTTGACAATTTTATTATACCAGTAGAAGTTGAAAGTATAAGTGCTGTTTCATATAAAGTCTGGTCTAGGAGTTTAATACCCTGAGACACATTTATCTGGAACTGTCTAAATCACTGCCAAGCCTTCAGTCTTATTTCTCATTCCAAAACTATTACATGGTTTTGCATGGTTTTGCATGTTTTGCATTACATGCTGAATTGGTTCTTATAAAAATGGGTGTCTAAATGGCAAATTTCAGGCTGTAGGTTCTTAATCCACTAGGTTTTTATACGCAGGATTTTACTGTATTATTGCACTTTCTCCTCAATTATTTTTAAGACCCTGAGTGGTGGTCCGACACAGAATATGAACCTGTGTCTCCCAGCTCATAGACATGTGTGGTAACACTGATCTCAAAAATAGGACTGGATTGAGCTTTCTATTGTATCCGATGAGATGATTTTGAAGCTTGCATATTTGCATAATGTAAATTGACGAGAGATCATTAGAAGCTCCGAGTTTGCAAGCAAATCAAACTGTGACGCTCGCGAAATAGGTTTAGTATCTGGCCAATATAGTTTCTTTGTTAACATTAAATGCATAAAATCTTGAACCTAATTTGACGTCTCATATTAGGCTTATCTCACTGGATAATTAGAGCCAACGGTGGCCATTACTAAGGGACCAAAGTCGCAGTAAATCTGTAGGTAGGCCATGAATCGTTTTACCCAGTAATTTGAAAAATGTCTTCTGGTTTTCTTTATAGTAAAATTATTTCATTTTGTCGATGGTAAGAGCATATAATCCAACAAAAAACCTCATAGCCCATAGGATCCTCAGTTGGTCCCTTAGTTGGCCCCTTCATCTTCTTAACAATAGTTGCTTGATCCAGTCTTCATTCGAGATCAGTGGTGTGGTAACTGCACTAGACCACAACAGCTGGCCGGGACCAGCAAATAACTTCAAGGTCTTCCGGCTGGGAATTGACCCCACAACCCTGGATCTCCAGACGGACTAACGCCTCTAATTACCCACTGTGGGCTGTCTATTTCGTAATTCACTACTATTACAGCTACTTTACCAACGTAGCTACAATTGCCGCTTCTTGGTAACAAATGTAGTTAGCTACTAAGGAGTTTATATGGAGTAGAGCTAGCCCTCTTTACCGAGATCCCGCCTCTCAGTCAAATCCTTTGTAAAATTTATTTTCGTTTATATATATGCCGAGGAGGGCCAGCCCTCTTAGGCGAGATCGCGCTATTGACTACCCGGGATCTCACCTAAAAGAACTGGAAATTTTCCATGTAAACGCAGTGAAGAAGGCTGGCCATCCTAGGAGGGTTGGTAGGTTAAAGCTCCGTACACGCGACAAAGTTGGTCTTTGCCTGTATGTTTTTAGACAACTCTTTATTTCACAAGTTCTGTTTGTTCATACGTAGGTTTTAAATTGAAAACTTGTGCTGAAAAATTCAGCGCCGTTTCGTGGGAACTACATGTTGTCAACTCGGTAAGCAAGCTATAGAATAGCACTTAGAGCAGTATACGTTCTCCAAGTGCGCATTCTGTTTACATCGAAAGAAGAGTCTAATTGAGAAGAGTAGTAAAGATATAAAGTTGGTGTTTAAAAGAGAAAACAGACGTACTATTACGGATGATCGGAGATAGATTGTTCCAGAGAAAGACAATTCGGTTAAAAAAGGAGTTCCTAAAAAGAGAGGTCCTGCAAGGATTGGCTTGAAGCAAATTGTCCTTGTTAGAACGGGTGCGAGACGAAGGTAACAAAAGAGGAGATGTCTAGATCATAGAGGCCTTGTTTACATTTGAAAAAAAGACGAGATCCTTTATTTCAAGCCAGTACGATATAGGTAATAAGTTGAGCTTCTTGAGTCGCTCAGGATAAAACAACTCGTAGTCTTGAATTATAAATTTGGTAGCTCGTCTTTGAACACCCTCCAGGAGCGCAAGATCACGTGACGAACCTTGAGGTGCCCAGATCTCACTAGCGTGAGACAAGTGAGATCGGACGAGAGCAAGATAGAGTGGCCGACGGTAGCGAGTATCAATCAATTGAGTGCAATTACTACGAAGAAAGCCAAGAAAGCGATTGGCTTTAGCAGTACAGCTGGCAATATGAGGGGACCATTTAAGGTCATTGCTGACAACCACACTAAAATATTCCCATGTAAACGCCAGCCCTACCAAGAGGGCTTCATATAAACACGCCCTAGCTACCGTTTTGAATATGTAGCGAACTATTTCGCTGCTAGGAATTAATTCAGATAGTATTGGCTGGATGACCGCGGGACTTTAGCAAAGTGGAAACTAAATTAGCAGTCTTCATTAGACTGCATTGCATTTGTTCGCGTCCGTCCTGGGAACTAGAAGAGAGCTTAAGCTAGCAAGTAGTGTTCTTGCTCAGTTCAATAATCATACAAAATAAAGATAACTAGGGAGATGCGAAGCATCATGGGGCGACCCTGAGCGTATTTATAATTTTAGGGGTACAGATGTTGGCAGGATTTCGAAAATTGCAGGTGATTTATTGGCTTTTTCGCAGATATCTTGATTTTTTATCTGACTCTCTCTGTGCCCTACGCCGTGTTCGATCTCTTTCGTCCAGGCGCGGATTTAGAAGTTAGTCGCATAAATTAGACACTTCATGAACAACCCTATTGGTTATGCTTTTCTTAAGAATAATTCAGAACAAAAACCTATCCAATAGGATTGTTATTCACAGGTATTTTGAATTGCAAATTCTAAATCTAATTTATGCGACTAACTTCTAAATCCGCGCCTGCTTTCGTCTACATAATCTATCTTCCCGTTCTTATACAGCAGTCTCTGACTCTCTGTGTGCCCTACGCCGTGTTCGATCTCTTTCCCTTCGTCTACATAATCTATCTTCCCGTTCTTCTACAGCAGTCTCTGACTGTTATGTTAATATAAATTAGCACAATTATCATAAATCAGGTTGAAAAACTTCCATTTTTCTAGAAAAGGCCATCTTGCACGCCCGCGTAGCATCTTGAAAATTCAAAATGCCACCAATCGCAGAGTTGATTACGAAATCCAATCAAATTTGGCGTGTGAGTGCATCTCATGTGCCTGGCGCTTGTCGAATTTCAATTTTTAATCTTGCGTTACTGTGTGCCGTGTTTTTCGATTGACGACTTCGGGACAGGAAAGAGTAGTAACGTTAAAATTAGTTGTCGCGAAAGATAGTGTAGCCCTATATAAAGACAGCCAAGTCACATATTCTAATTCTTATCTTGATTTTTTTTATCACAAGGTGTTGGTCTTCTGTCGGGCGCCAAGGTGGTAAACAGAAAATTGGCGTAGGAACTGGATGCGAGTATTTTGGCACGATAATCCATGAAATTGGCCACGCGATGGGAATGTGGCATGAACAAAGCAGAAGTGATCGGGATCATTATGTCAAAGTGGTTTGGGCTAACATTGATAAACCGTACAATGAACAGTTCAGTAAGTGTGAATAGTTTTAATACAGTTGTAAGTATAGTATATACGCGATATCGGTGAAGTTTCTTCGCACGTAGCAGAGGCGTATAGGAACGGATTTAAAGTTGGGAGGGGGGGGGGGGGGGCTGAAGTCGACAAGCAGGTAACCAGGTGTCACCATTTTGTTTGCGCCTAGTACTGACAGAAGGGTCTGAAAACCAATCTAACACTTGCGTGGCAAAGGTTTAGGGGTTGGCTAACACTTCAGGCTACACCCGTTTGTAAAATCTCGTGTAGATGAAGCCCGTAGGTAGATTACCTTAAGTAGCTTGTCTCCAAGCCTCTATAGTCGTACCAATACGCCTATGCGTAGTATGGTGTGAGTGGTGTGTGTGTATAGGTATGGGTGGCATGTGTAGCCGGATTTGCCTATGTCTATGTGTATTTGTATAGATGTATGTAGGTGTAGCCTTTAGGGACAGGTGTATACAGCTAATTCAATTAAGGTTGTCCTTTAAGGTCAAAACTCGAAACCACAAAACGTCAAATTCTAAGCGCGAAAAGCATGATGGGAGCTTGCGTGTGTAGGTCAGTTTGAATTATTGCGGGTTGTGCATGCGATACAAAATGCCACGAGCGTACGACCCGCAATAATTCAAACTAACATGTACATTCAAGCTCCCATCATGCTCTTCGCACTTAGAGTTTGAGGTTTTGCAGTTTTGAGATTTGACCTTAAAAGGACAACCTTAATTGAATTAGCTATATATGTGGGAGTGCAGATGTATATTTACCATATTAATGAATATGAATATAATTGAAAATACTTCTTCAGGCAAATAGATTAGGGCTTCTTCAATGGATTAATAGCTCCGGAGTATCTGATAGAACTTCTTCAACCGTTTAAGAATACACAATGTTTAAGATCATCCTATAACTCTATAAGAACCTATTATATCAGCCTAGATCGAAGACTCATGGTGATAGAGCTTGAAGTAGTACAGGCCCAGCTCTCTGGAACAGCTTACCGAATGAGTTGAGGATGGTGACCTCGATTGCCTTTTCTTAAATCTAATCTTAAAACATTTTTATTCACTCAGCATTATTCCTAGATTTTAATTAATTCATTTAATGAGCATTGAGAACATTTTTAAATGCGCATTTTTAAGAAATATTTATATATATAGATTAAATAAGTTGTCTTATATATAGATAATGCAAATTTAGAAATTAATTATAGATCTAAAATATGTGATGAAGTATTGTAGCTAAGTCTATTTAAAAAAGATAAAAAACGAATTCTTCTCTCAAACTAAATACAAAGAAGTCTGCCAACTCAACCATACAATTTCTCACTGAATTTTATGGCAATTTATACAGACTGACGTTTTGTCTTTTGGTGAATTTCCCATCTGCATTCTCCTCTAGCGTGAGACAGAGGTGTATATTACTATCTTCAGACAGAAGTGGTAGTGCACACCCTATTTTTAACGATGTTACTAGAATACACTATATTAAATCAAACAATACCCCAATTATAATGGTATATATCATTTCGAAAAGCAGTGTTTTGTGTCGTCTGTCACAGTTATTAAAAACATGCCTTGGGGAATTTTTGACTAACCGGATTATTGCTGCCGTAGGCAGCACACTAATCTTGACATGGGTTATCTATGTCTCGTGCCCAGACCTCTTTCCGCACCTATGTATAGTCAACGAGATCTCGATATATGTGAAAATTTCCTCGATGTTCAGTTTTATGACGTTTTGTGACGTAGTTTAGTTTGCTCTTGGAACGAGATTGTTCGCATACTCCAGAGGGTTATTCGTTTTCACGGAAGTTGTACGGAATTAATGTTCGGAACTTGTCAACGCCACCACGAACATGGTATTTTCTGATCACGCAACGCGATGGGAGTGACAATCGATCAATATCGTGCCCGAATTGGTGGACACAACAACGTAAGAATCAAACAGGATTCAAGACCACTCGAAGAGAATAGATATAATCTTTTCTGGAACAACATTGATATTAATTCAGTTGGTTGTAACAACCAGTATGCAAATTTTTAAACGATTTACATATTCAGTCATAACATGACCAGTTGCTACGGCCAGTTTCGCTACTTATTACTAATATTGATGTAAATATTTTACTTTAGTGTATATTTATATTTTCCAACAGCAAGTGATAGTGAATATCATGTTACAATGTGTATGTTATTGTTGCTCTGTTGTTGAGAATGGCAAATGCTGTCGAAGAAAATCCTGGTCTCACAATATTTGATGTTGTTCAACCTCGTACCCAGGGCATTTTGCCTCCACGGTGGAAGGTCGGCGAAAATGTCCCGCTGGGATCGGCCGGTCCATTCTATAATGCGATTGGCTTGTCATAAAACTCCAATTAATTCAGCCGAGTATAATTTATTCATCTAAATCTGAATGCTGTCTTTAAATTGTACAGCAAATAGAAGTGATAACTTTCACTAAATTGGATATATGCTTCTTCATACCTTTTGTAAGAGATAACCATGGATGTATGGTAAATTATTAATCTTGTTAGCTGCTTTTATGCCGACAAATGCTGACATGAACAACTCTGATTATTTTTCAATTGTTCAGGTCAATAAAGTAGACAAAGGCAATGGAACAAAGGCAATGGAACAAAGACCACAAAAATTAGCATATCTAAACACCCAGAAATTCTGGGTGTCATGTGACCAGCCGATCCCAGGGCCATTTTCGCAGACCTTCCACCGTGGAGGTAAAATGCCCTGGGTACGAGGTTGGATGTTGTTGACCCAAGTAAAACGATTTGTGCTGATTTTAGACAACGCAATACAAAACAATTTAAACAAAATGTGCAATAATACATTATCAAATAACAAACATTAATGCATATGGGATTCATCATTCCTAAATGTCACATTGTGTGTTGGAAATAACCTTTATACTTGTGTAAGAAATTATGTTAATAAAACCTTTTTGCTCTGATAAAATGTATTCTTTGCAATATAGTGACCCATTTGCCGGTGATTGGTTTATGGCAACTAACAATCCACCTTATTTTTTTGAAAATGCACTCAATAATCAATTTTTGGAGTCTCGGTTAAACTATCAACATTGCTTGCTAACTGTTGATTGCAACACTGTTGCAATTTTTAAGACATCTGAAGGGAACATCTGAAGGGATGTGTGCTAATAACCGTCGAAGAAATAAATAACCTGGTATTTCTCGATTTTGTTTTTTGGTTTATCAAGCTTTGGAAATTAATTATTGATGATTGAAAAAAATTTGTGACCATAAATGCGATAACAAAGCAGTTTCCCCTACGGTTCTACCCGCGCCTCTTTACGTCGCCAATCTGTCTTGTAAAATATTGGAATTTCTTTGAAATGAGGCAGCACTTCACTTGCGATAGTAATTTCTAGTAGTATTTCATAATCGCATTTTGAAGAAATTCAATCAAATAATTGGCTAGTGCAAGTCTGGAAGAAGCAAACCACCCAATCAAACATAAAAAATGGTCTTGATCGACATTTCCACAATCATTTGTTTCACTGCTCACTAATCCTCACAATTATTCTGTAATACTCTAGTTTAGCCGGAAGGCCTTTAAGTTGCATTTTTCGCAACTGGTCCCGGTTTGGTCTTAAAATGTATATATTCTAACACTCGAAATTTTCCTTCACCATAAATCCTTTCAACATGTAGTTTGATCGAGTGAAATGCCAAATATTATCTAGTTCTTATAATACTTTTAAAATTGTAAACGCATTGAGATTTACCAAGTCAAGGTTGATGGTTGGGGGTCGTAATGCGTTGTGCTGTGCTGCGCTGTGCAAAAGCACCCCTCTGTGACACATGACTAATTGACCTCAAGTGCTTGATTTTCTTGAAATCCAACTTACTTAATTACTGCTGTACGTCAAACGAATTAAGAGCAGACACGAGTGTGTGCCAAACCAAGTCATCTTAACAACGAGATTTACTACTTTAGCAGCAAAATCTGTCGCCTGTGTCGGTGCGGAATATGTCAGTCTAGTGAAGAAATTAAAGATCGTTCGATATTGTTCGATCACGATTGTCATTCTGGTGAATGGAAAAATCAGTGTGATCGGAAAATTTGGCGATTTCCGTTTGTAATGTTCGAATTTTTAATAATTGGTCGCTTTAACCACAACTGGTAGAACATGCAATTTGATCAAGTGAAATTCCAAATATTACTTGTAATATACCCAATTCATCTCCCGGCATTACCATACACAGAACTGGTGACTAGGCTCTCGGCAACGGCCTCCGTAGCTCAGTGGTCAGAGCACTGCACTAGCATCGCAGGGTCGTGGGTTCAATTTCAGCCGGAAGCGGTTTGGTTTTTGTTTTTGGGGGGTTTTTTTTCGTTTTTAGGAGACATGTTCTAGAGCAAACCGGGACCAGTTGTGAAAAATGCAACTTCAAGGCCTTCCGGCTGGAATTGAACCCGCGACCCTGCGATGCTAGTGCAGTGCTCTGACCACTGAGCTACGGAAGCCATTGCCGAGAGCCTAGTCACGAATTCTGTATATATGGTGGTGGTAATGCCGGGATAAGATTCTGGGTATATTACAAGTAATATTTGGCATTTCACTCGATTAAATCACAGGTTCTAAGGATTTATGGTGAAGGAAAATTTCGAGTGTTGTAATATATACATTTTAAGACCAAACCGGGACCAGTTGCGAAAAATGCAACTTCATTTTTCGCAACTGGTCCTATATATATATATATACATATTAGATATCTATGGTTACAAAACGCCTTCCTATACTGCGCATGTGCTGCATTTGTTTACCCACAATAATAAGCGCATAAGTGATAAATATATTCTTTTTTTTTCAAAGGCAAAATGGCGGCAAATATTATGGATTCCATGGGCTATGCGTACGATTACGAGTCCATAATGCACTACGGTGGAAAGTTCTTCACGAAAAACAAGAAACACACGTTACGTATCAGGAAACCGGGCCGTGATGCTGGCGTCAGGATAGGTCAAAGGAAACGACTGTCTTACCTTGATCTAGCTCAAATTCGCGCCATGTACAACTGCAACAAAATAGCTTCACCAAGTAACCCAGGTAAATAATATATGGAAATAATGGCGCCGTTACACTATAAGGCTGTTTATAGGTCGTGGCTAGATGGAATATTCGTAGTTGAGGTGACCGTGAGGTACTAGGTCTGAGTCGTCTTCTGGACGATCCTTTTATTAGTATTAAGGTTAGTATTAGAAAACCATCAGTAGTCCAGCTATTACGGGGTGAATTGTGCGTTTTATGATACAAACATGAAACTTGGCATGTAGATAGAGTTACTAGTGCTAATGATTTTCTGATATAGAGGCAATGCAGACTTCTTCCTTGGTTGCCACAAAATAGAGTTTTTCTTCCAATTTACCTATTAATAGTACTATCTTACAAAAAAGTGAAAATTCAAAGTTATATCATTAGAAAGTTCGCAAAAAACTATATGAAGGACATTCAAGCGGGTTGTACGATTTTCCAAGCTCGTTTTGAGTTACAGAAGGCTAAACCCACTAAAAACAAGAATTTTGCAGTATTTTTCGACATATTACATCCAGTTCTTTTAAAGTAATTCCTCAGTAATTCTTTCCGAATTGAAAATTTGCTGAAACTTCCCAGTCTTAAAAGTTATTGACATACTTATATTAAAACCAAAAAAAAGTTTGTGGTTACCGACCTTGTTTAGAAGATATGGCATATCGCAGATCACCTTTTACTCAGTATGGTGACGTCATTGTGAACAATTTACGAGTTGAGTAAAAACCGCATTACACAACTTTTTCTTGAACCTTTTGACAAAGATATTTTTTTATTTTTCGCAACTAGTAATTTTATACAAGAAAACATGGTATTTTAGGGAAAAAGAAACAGCTAACAGGGTTTATTATGATAAAGAAAGGTCGTTTCCCATATTCTTTGACATGTTATTTGAAGAAACATTCATCAAAAATGTAAAATATTATAAGTTGTAGAAATGATTTTTCTCTAAGTTTTTATTACACATAAAAGTGGTAGAAGAAAAGAATTATTAAAGAAAAAATTATGGTCACCGACCTTCTTTAAGAACTATGGCCTTAAACCGGCATTATCAAGTAGTTTACAAACCTACTTGCACAGGGAGTCTAGCTAACTAGACTTGTGTAACCGTTCTCGGAAAAAAAATTGATTTAGTCCCTTAATAACTCTTCCCAGCTACTAGTACATAAGCGGCCATTGTTAGAGTTGGCCCTAAATTGTCCTAAAATGGTCGGAGTGTTGCAAAATGGCCATTAAAACACTGATTATTGGATGTGCGCAGTAAATCTGCGCAATTCAAAACTGAGGAATCACCTTAAAGTGCCTATGAAGCGAAACATTCTACTCTGTATTTATGACCCATTTTGGTACTTCTTGATGCGCTGAATATTATGGTGGTATCGGTTATTCAATCACGACAAAGGAAAGTGCTTTTATTTTTTATCTAAAAGTGGAAAAATTACACCAATTTTGTCCCACCTCATCGCGCGCCAAACTTGGTTTATCTTCATTCTTCTGTTGTCATATCTGTCATATAGCATGTGTTTTTTTCTTTTTTCCCGCAGCCAGGTGCATCAAAAGCAAGACGGGCGACGGCCGAGAGTACCGCGGGAAACTGGACTACACCGAGATGGGAATCACGTGTCAACCTTGGGACAAAAAATGGCCGCACGTTGCCAAGGAGGCGGTTGGAAAGTACTATAAGGATTTTATAAACGGACTGATGGATCAAAAAAAAGTAGGTGCAATGTACTCGTACCACAACTTTTGTCGGAATCCAAATGGCAAGCACGCCAGACCGTGGTGTTACACAACGTTAAAAAAGCCAGTGTGGCAGTACTGCAACGTTAAGATTTGTTAGCAAAAAGGAAACCGCCACCAACTTCAACAGTCTGATGTCCGGTGGAAATACAAGGCCAAGGGACGTCATGGATTGCGAAATCCAGTACGCTTTCATGTTCTCCATACACATCTTCAGCCTCAACAATCAAAAGCATCCTGTTGGCGTTATATTGTTATATGTATATAAAACATACTATATTTATATATATATATATATATGATTTGTGCAACACACGTTACTGCATTTTTTCAGTGGCGTTCGTTGCCCTTCGCTCGTCAAGATTCCACGCGCGTATTTCACGTGGAAGCACACTCGTTTCACACGTGTTGACATATACTACTTCACATGATCATGTCCAGGTTTTTGATATGTGGTCACGTGGGTCGCATGTGATTTTGTTTCAAATGTGGAATTAGGCGTGTCAATCGCCTCGTTATTGGCCGCATGTAATCGCATGTATTTCACGTATGTCTCAATCCACCGTACCGAAAAAGATGGCAGCTGTACATTTAACCACAATGCATTGCGTACTTAAATTAGCTGTAATATTGGCCTTTTCCGATAATAGCGGAATCCGACTAACGATAGGCACTGGTGTTCTTGGGATCGTTTGGGGGGACAAATGACCCCAGTATGAAAGCAAAAACAGAATATCAATCAATTGGTATACTGGCCGTCCCAGTTATAATTTGTCTCAAACCAAAAACTCTGGCGGTCACGGGTATTAATCTGTCCATAGGTCTGGCGGTCAAAGTGTTAAGGTGTCTCGATAATCTAAATCATGAGAAATTGCATTTTGCCCCCATAAGTTTTATAATGCAGATCTGAGCTTTATTTTGGTTCATTGCATAGCTCTAGCGGTGGTCTTGATCATTGAAACGTTTCACACTTGTAGCATTTGTATATCTAGAGAAATTGTGTTAGTTTTCTGGATTTATTGGAAACACGATTTCTCCACTCAGGTAAACTTTGAGGGTATAAACCTTTTTAGTAAACAAGACCACCACTAGAGCTATGCAACGAACAACGATGAAGCTCAGATCTGCATCACAAACATTTTTATGCGAAAAAATGCAATTTCACATGATTTAGACTATCGAGCCTCCTTCAGGTTTTCGCGTGAAGATGGAGAACAGATTGCTTGTAGATTAGTAGGAGGGTTAATACAAGGTTTAGGGTTTCAAAACTAATGCTAACCCCAAATCAAACCTCTATCCTAACTTAACCCTCGTATTAACATTCATACTAACCCTCGAGTAATTCGTTTTCAGTCTCCCCGCGAATACTTTCTAACGATTACCCCTAGCGGTCCTACCTTGTCCCTAGTTTTCCCGTACTCTTTACGGAAAAGGCCAATTACAGTGGATCATTGTTTGACATATTAACGTGAACACACTTCGGTGAATCGCGTCGGTTTCTCATCCTGGGGCGAGTGGTGGTCGAAAAGGCGATTAGCGCCAATCATGGATTAAAATTTAATCGCCTGTTTATTTGGCTATGTTCTCTTTGACAACTTAAAGTGCCTCTGCAATGAAAAATTCAGTTGTAAAAGAACTCTTTTGTTTGAAAGAACTCTTGAAACTATAAAGACTAACCATTTATTACTTTTTAATATCTCACTTCACTCTTGAGATATTAAGATTTGTTTAATATGATCATACTTATGACATCACAATGCATAATGACTTAGTTAAGTTAGGTAGTTGCAGCTTGATGTTTGTAAAGTTGTAAAGGTTTTGCTGTGCAAGCTGTGTTAAGTTGTCAAAAACTCTGAGCACCAGACAGGACTCGAACCCGTAACCTTCTGAATGCTAGACAGACGCTCTAACCATTGAGCCACTAGAACTCAGATGGCAGAGCAATGTTAAATACGGTATTTAAACCTGGGACGAGTCTTGTCGTTATCAAATACTTGTTGGACTACAAGTCGTGTTGTGACAGTCAATTTCCAGTCAAAACTAACTAACAACATTTGACTGAAAATTGACTGTCACAACACGACTTGTAGTCCAACAAGTATTTGATAACGACAAGACTCGTCCCAGGTTTAAATACCGTATTTAACCTTGCTCTGCCATCTGAGTTCCAGTGGCTCAATGGTTAGAGCGTCTGTCTAGCGTTCAGAAGGTTACGGGTTCGAGTCCTGTCTGGAGCTCAGAGTTTTCCTGAGTATTGAGAACTTAACACAGCTTGCACAGCAAAACCTTTACAACTTTGCATAATGACTTATTGAAAAATTCTGCATATCTTTACCATTATCACATGGAATCGTTTGATGTAATAGATCAAACACGAGAAAGAGTGTTTCATCCGATATCCAGTCCCCGAGAAGTAGGTTGAAAAACGAGGCGATAGCCGAGTTTTTTTAACCGAATTCGAGGTGACTGGATAGAGGATGGAACACTCTTTCGAGTGTTTGATATTACATCTCGGACGAATCAGTATTTGAAGAGAAATTTGAGGTCGAAATTGTCAAAATCCTATGCTAATTAAGACCAGGTATCCAGTTGTCCGTCTCGGTATTGATTTCCTTTGTTTTCAGCTCATGAATTACTAATGATTTGAGATGATTTGCATATTTGATATCATTGGGTGCATCCACGCACATGCACCTGCATTTCAAGTGATTTCATTACATAATCTCAAGGATATATAAGCGTTTTCAATAAGTCATTATGCATTGTGATGTCATATTAAGTATGATCATTTACATATTAAACAAATCTTAATATCTCAAGAGTGAAGTGAGATATGAAAAAGTTGTAAATGGTTGTCTTTATAGTTTCAAGAGTTCTTTCAAACAAGAGTTATTTTAGAACTTAATTTTTCATTGCATAGCCACTTAAGTTAAACTTTTTAAGGCAAAACATTTCGTAATTTGTATGATATCTGATGTACATTTAGTGATTCCCACAATGCAATACGTCCTTCAGCACTTAATCTCATACCCAGGATGATAAGTTGACATAATTAATCGAAACAAAAATGAAGTTTGTCTTATTTAAATGAACTCCGAAAATTATTAGGAATGGTAATTTAGAGCTCTTTCATGAGATATTTAGACGATATTTAGACTTCGTTCTTGAGATATTTAGACTTATGTGATATGCAAATGAAATAACCTATGACGTAAAGAGCTTTACACATTTTTAGGAAATCAAGAAATTAGAAATAGTAAATTAATTTAGCATCACTATTTCGATGTAATAATGTTAAGTTTCACGAAGTGTCGTAATGTGCAAAGTTTCAAGTGATGTCGTAGAATTATTTCAAAGATATACTTGATTTTCTAAAAACGTGTAAAGCTCTGTGTATAAATAATATTTATAGTTGTTTGATTTACATATCACAAAAGTCAAGAACGACGTGAAAGAGCTCTAAATTACCATTGCTAATCAGTTTCGGAGTTCATTAAAATAAGACAAACATAATTTTCGTTTCATAAACACTTTAAATGACATTGGCAACAAAAATTAAGTTTGCCTAAAATGAAAGAACTCGTAAAATGATAGAGTAACACCTTTTACAACTTTTCCGTATTTTACTTCGTTTTTGAAATATTTCAGTTTGTTTGATATGTAAATGAGATGGTCTCTGACGACAGGTGTGGGGTAGAGAATTTTCACTCATTAAAAAATGTCTTATATCTCAGTGATTGCTAAGTTTACAACGTTCATTATCATGAGGAGTTATTATACGCACATTTTCAACTAAATTTGTGGACCAAACTTGAAGATGGAACTAATATTTTTGAAATATTTCAGTTTTTGTTTGATATATAAATGAGAAAGAATTTTCACACATTAAAATATTAGTTCCATCTTCAAGTTTGTTCCACAAATTTACTCGAAAATGTGCGTATAATAACTCCTCGTGATAATGAACGTTGTAAACTTAGCAATCACTGAGATATAAGACATTTTTTAATGAGTGAAAATTCTCTACCCTGCACCTGACGTCAGAGACCATCTCATTTACATATCAAACAAACTGAAATATTTCAAAAACGAAGTAAAATACGGAAAAGTTGTAAAAGGTGTTACTCTGTCATTTTACGAGTTCTTTCATATTAGACAAACTTAATTTGTGTTGCCAATTTAAACACATTTTAAAATGTGTTCAAATAATTGTAGTCCAATGTCCATATGGCGTCATGTTTTGCGGTGCGGTGAATTTCGCATGTGGAAATCTTGACGAGTCATTTTGTATAATTCATTTTTCTTCACCGCCGAGAGAACGTGGTTGAGTAATCTTCAATATCCACGATTTCATCATCTACTGCCGCTGGGATTATTGACTGAAAACCGTCGCTTGAAGTTGTGATCAATTAGAACTGTAAATACGGATGTCTTCGCGGGGCGGAAAACACATGTACATACATATGTGGCCCCCGTACTTAATTTAAAAAAGTTAACAGCGAGATATATTGTTGAGAATTTCTATTTAACCACGTCATATTAACGTGAAACAATTCTGTATTTAATATACCATCAAATTACCATTAAATCCAATCTGTATATTCACTATTAACTTGTTTACACTCATGCACGTTTTAGCCATGCGAACTAAGGGCTACGGTAACCCTAGCAGTAGGGTTACCCTAGCGCCAGGGTGAAAAAATAGCTTGCGTTTATAAGGAAGAAATGATCGGGCTTAGGGTAACCCTAGGACTAGGGTGAAGTATACTCGCGCCGTCGAGCGTGTACGCGGGAAATTCGAGTATAAACCAACCTCGTTCCCAGGGCATTTTGCCTCCACGGTGGAAGGTCGGCGAAAATGGCCCTGGGATCGGCTGGTCACATGACACCCAGAATTTCTGGGTGTTTAGATATGATAATTTTTGTGGTCTTTGTTCCATTGCCTTTGTCTACTTTGTTGACGTGAATAATTTAGAAATATTCAATGCTCTTCAGAGTTGTTCATGTTAGCATTCGTTGGCATAAAAGCAGCTAACAAGCGTAATAATCCACCATACATCCATGGTTATCTCTTACAAAAGGTATGAAGAAGCATATATCCAATTTAGCGAAAGCTATCACTTCTAATTTGCTGTAAAATTTGAAGACAGCATTCAGATTTAGATGAATAATGACAAGCCAATCGCATTACAGAATGGACCAGCCGATCCCGGCAAAATGCCCTGGGTACGAAGTTGGAGTATAAACATGGCGGAAAGAAAGAAAATTCTTGCTGTATTATCGATTTTAATCTCTCCACTACCAGTTAGATGGTATTCTTCTTTGTTATTCAATCATGTCTATAACTGTTAAACAACTAACACTCCTTCATGCGGCTCTACATTCCAACTCTGGCATAACTCGACGAGTTCGTCGAAGAAATTTCGCGATGCAGATGCCAATTTGATACAGAAGTTCTTCTTTTTCGACCAACATTTTCTTTGGACGCCATGGTTTTTGACAGACATTGACATATGCGAGGCTTGCGAGTGCATCAAGAGGCCTGATACCTAAAAACCTGACCCGGGTGTCCGAGTTGTCCCTATCGATTGTGTTTATAAGACAAAAACACATCCCTAGTGGCTAAGGTTTCCCTAGCTAAGTGATAGGGTGATCCTACTAGTAGGGTAACCCTAGTTTGCTTATAAACGCAACGTAGAAAAATAACTACACTAGGGTCACACAGAATGAAGTTCTAGGGGCCTATACCAACCCTAGCGCCTTATAAACAATGACGTCAAAGCAGGGACACGTGTAGACATTGCACATTGATTCAGCAGTGAAATAAAATGAATGTTTGGGAATTGAGCGAATTTTGTCTTAAACAGGTGTGTTCAGAGTTCAGAGCCAAACTTTTGTTGTATTTCACTGTTGAATTAGTGTGCACTGTGCAATGATATCGCGTGTCCCTGCTTTGACGTCATTTCCAATCAATCTGGTGCATCATGGATTTCCATGTCCTGTCTGGTGGTAAAGTTGGAGCTAGCTCTTGAACTTCTCAAGCGTGAGACCCTTCTTGCGCGTTTCGCACAGTATAGTATTCCATGTTCTACACATTCTTGTAATTATGCGCGTAAGACCAAAACCCGTATCTAAAATTTTTTATCTGGCGCTAAGACTTGTCTGTTTACCTGATCACGAATCAGTTAGTCCGTGTTAGAGAAGTCTATGTCTGCAGTTTTAGAGAGATGTCTGTCTTAGAGAGATGTCTGTCTTAGAGAGATGTCTGTCTTAGAGAGATGTCTGTGTTAGAAAGATGTCTGTATTAGAGAGATGTCTGTATTAGAGAGGTGTCTGTCTTAGAGAGATGTCTGTATTAGAGAGATGTCTGTATTAGAGAGATGTCTGTCTTAGAGAGATGTCTGTCTTAGAGAGATGTCTGTATTAGAGAGATGTCTGTCTTAGAGAGATGTCTGTCTTAGAGAGATGTCTGTCTTAGAGAGATGTCTGTCTTAGAGAGATGTCTGTATTAGAGAGATGTCTGTATTAGAGAGATGTCTGTCTTAGAGAGATGTCTGTCTTAGAAAGATGTCTGTATTAGAGAGATGTCTGTATTAGAGAGATGTCTGTCTTAGAGAGATGTCTGTCTTAGAGAGGTAGGTGTCTGTCTTAGAGAGATGTCTGTCTTAGAGAGATGTCTGTCTTAGAGAGATGTCTGTCTTAGAGAGATGTCTGCATTAGAGAGATGTCTGCTTTAGAGAGATGTCTGTCTTAGAGAGATGTCTGTATTAGAGAGATGTCTGTCTTAGAGAGATGTCTGTCTTAGAGAGATGTCTGTCTTAGAGAGATGTCTGTCTTAGAGAGATGTCTGTCTTAGAGAGATGTCTGTATTAGAGAGATGTCTGTCTTAGAGAGATGTCTGTCTTAGAGAGATGTCTGTCTTAGAGAGATGTCTGTCTTAGAGAGATGTCTGTCTTAGAGAGATGTCTGTCCTAGAGAGATGTCTGTATTAGAGAGATGTCTGTCTTAGAGAGATGTCTGTCTTAGAGAGATGTCTGTATTAGAGAGATGTCTGTATTAGAGAGATGTCTGTCTTAGAGAGATGTCTGTATTAGAGAGATGTCTGTATTAGAGAGATGTCTGTCTTAGAGAGATGTCTGTCTTAGAGAGATGTCTGTCTTAGAGAGATGTCTCTCTTAAAGAGATGTCTGTATTAGAGAGATGTCTGTCTTAGAGAGATGTCTGTCTTAGAGAGATGTCTGTCTTAGAAAGATGTCTGTCTTAGAAAGATGTCTGTGTTAGAAAGATGTCTGTCTTAGAGAGATGTATGCATTAGAGAGATGTCTGTTTTAGAGAGATGTCTGTATTTGAGAGATGTCTGTATTAGAGAGATGTCTGTATTAGAGAGATGTCTGTATTAGAGAGATGTCTGTCTTAGAGAGATGTCTGTCTTAGAGAGATGTCTGTCTTAGAGAGATGTCTGTCTTAGAGAGATGTCTGTCTTAGAGAGATGTCTGTATTAGAGAGATGTCTGTATTAGAGAGATGTCTGTCTTAGAGAGATGTCTGTCTTAGAGAGATGTCTGTATTAGAGAGATGTCTGTCTTAGAGAGATGTCTGTCTTAGAGAGATGTCTGTATTAGAGAGATGTCTGTATTAGAGAGATGTCTGTATTAGAGAGATGTCTGTATTAGAGAGATGTCTGTCTTAGAGAGATGTCTGTCTTAGAGAGGTAGGTGTCTGTATTAGAGAGATGTCTGTATTAGAGAGATGTCTGTCTTAGAGAGATGTCTGTCTTAGAGTGATGTCTGTCTTAGAGAGATGTCTGTCTTAGAGAGATGTCTGTCTTAGAGAGATGTCTGTCTTAGAGAGATGTCTGTCTTAGAGAGATGTCTGCATTAGAGAGATGTCTGCTTTAGAGAGATGTCTGTCTTAGAGAGATGTCTGTATTAGAGAGATGTCTGTCTTAGAGAGATGTCTGTCTTAGAGAGATGTCTGTCTTAGAGAGATGTCTGTCTTAGAGAGATGTCTGTCTTAGAGAGATGTCTGTATTAGAGAGATGTCTGTCTTAGAGAGATGTCTGTCTTAGAGAGATGTCTGTCTTAGAGAGATGTCTGTCTTAGAGAGATGTCTGTCATAGAGAGATGTCTGTCTTAGAGAGATGTCTGTATTAGAAAGATGTCTGTCTTAGAGAGATGTCTGCATTAGAGAGATGTCTGTATTAGAGAGATGTCTGTCTTAGAGAGATGTCTGTATTAGAGAGATGTCTGTATTAGAGAGATGTCTGTATTAGAAAGATGTCTGTCTTAGAGAGATGTATGCATTAGAGAGATGTCTGTTTTAGAGAGATGTCTGTATTAGAGAGATGTCTGTATTAGAGAGATGTCTGTATTAGAGAGATGTTTGTCTTAGAGAGATGTCTGTCTTAGAGAGATGTCTGTCTTAGAGAGATGTCTGTATTAGAGAGATGTCTGTCTTAGAGAGATGTCTGTATTAGAGAGATGTCTGTCTTAGAGAGATGTCTGTCTTAGAGAGATGTCTGTCTTAGAGAGATGTATGTCTTAGAGAGATGTCTGTCTTAGAGAGATGTCTGTATTAGAGAGATGTCTGTATTAGAGAGATGTCTGTCTTAGAGAGATGTCTGTCTTAGAGAGATGTCTGTCTTAGAGAGATGTCTGTATTAGAGAGATGTCTGTCTTAGAGAGATGTCTGTCTTAGAAAGATGTCTGTCTTAGAAAGATGTCTGTATTAGAGAGATGTCTGTATTAGAGAGATGTCTGTATTAGAGTGATGTCTGTCTTAGAGAGATGTCTGTCTTAGAGAGATGTCTGTCTTAGAGAGATGTCTGTATTAGAGAGATGTCTGTATTAGAGAGATGTCTGTATTAGAGAGATGTCTGTCTTAGAGAGATGTCTGTCTTAGAGAGGTGTCTGTATTAGAGAGATATCTGTATTAGAGAGATGTCTGTCTTAGAGTGATGTCTGTCTTAGAGTGATGTCTGTCTTAGAGAGATGTCTGTCTTAGAGAGATGTCTGTCTTAGAGAGATGTCTGTATTAGAGACATGTCTGTATTAGAGAGATGTCTGTCTTAGAGAGATGTCTGTATTAGAGAGATGTCTGTCTTAGAGAGATGTCTGTATTAGAGAGTCTCTAACACAGACATCTCTCTATGACAGACATCTCTCTATGACAGACATCTCTCTAAGACAGACATCTCTCTAAGACAGACATCTCTCTAATACAGACATCTCTCTAAGACAGACATCTCTCTAATACAGACATCTCTCTAAGACAGACATCTCTCTAAGACAGACATCTCTCTAAGACAGACATCTCTCTAAGACAGACATCTCTCTAATACAGACATCTCTCTAAGACAGACATCTCTCTAAGACAGACATCTCTCTAAGACAGACATCTCTCTAATACAAAGACAGACATCTCTCTAAGACAGACATCTCTCTAAGACAGACATCTCTCTAAGACAGACATCTCTCTAAGACAGACATCTCTCTAAGACAGACATCTCTCTAAGACAGACATCTCTCTAAGACAGACATCTCTCTAAGACAGACATCTCTCTAAGACAGACATCTCTCTAAGACAGACATCTCTCTAAGACAGACATCTCTCTAATACAGACATCTCTCTAAGACAGACATCTCTCTAAGACAGACATCTCTCTAAAACAGACATCTCTCTAAAACAGACATCTCTCTAAGACAGACATCTCTCTAAGACAGACATCTCTCTAAGACAGACATCTCTCTAAAGACAGACATCTTAAATGTGCTTTACGCACATGTGTGTCACGCACACCTGGATTTTTAAGTGTGCTTTACGCACATGTGCGTCACGCACACCTGGACTTTTAAGTGTGCGTTACGCACATGTGCTTCACGCACACCTGGACTTTTAAGCGTGCGCGACGCACATGTGCGTCACGCACACCTGGACTTTTAAGTGTGCGTTACGCACATGTGCTTCACGCACACCTGGACTTTTAAGCGTGCGCGACGCACATGTGTGTCACGCACACCTGGACTTTTAAGTGTGCTTTACGCACATGTGCGTCACGCACACCTGGACTTTTAAGCGTACGCGACGCACATGTGTCACGCACACCTGGACTTTTAAGTGTGCTTTACGCACATGTGCGTCACGCACACCTGGACTTTTAAGTGTGCTTTACGCACATGTGCGTCACGCACACCTGGACTTTTAAGTGTGCGTCACGCACACCTGGACTTTTAAGTGTGCTTTACGCACATGTGCGTCACGCACACCTGGACTTTTAAGTGTGCGTTACGCACATGTGCTTCACGCACACCTGGACTTTTAAGTGTGCGTCACGCACACCTGGACTTTTAAGCGTGCGCGACGCACATGTGTGTCACGCACACCTGGACTTTTAAGTGTGCTTTACGCACATGTGCGTCACGCACACCTGGACTTTTAAGTGTGCGTTACGCACATGTGCTTCACGCACACCTGGACTTTTAAGTGTGCGTCACGCACACCTGGACTTTTAAGCGTGCGCGACGCACATGTGCTTCACGCACACCTGGACTTTTAAGTGTGCGTCACGCACACCTGGACTTTTAAGCGTGCGCGACGCACATGTGTGTCACGCACACCTGGACTTTTAAGTGTGCTTTACGCACATGTGCGTCACGCACACCTGGACTTTTAAGCGTACGCGACGCACATGTGTCACGCACACCTGGACTTTTAAGTGTGCTTTACGCACATGTGCGTCACGCACACCTGGACTTTTAAGTGTGCTTTACGCACATGTGCGTCACGCACACCTGGACTTTTAAGTGTGCGTTACGCACATGTGCTTCACGCACACCTGGACTTTTAAGTGTGCGTCACGCACACCTGGACTTTTAAGCGTGCGCGACGCACATGTGTGTCACGCACACCTGGACTTTTAAGTGTGCTTTACGCACATGTGCGTCACGCACACCTGGACTTTTAAGTGTGCGTTACGCACATGTGCTTCACGCACACCTGGACTTTTAAGTGTGCGTCACGCACACCTGGACTTTTAAGCGTGCGCGACGCACATGTGCTTCACGCACACCTGGACTTTTAAGTGTGCGTCACGCACACCTGGACTTTTAAGCGTGCGCGACGCACATGTGTGTCACGCACACCTGGACTTTTAAGTGTGCTTTACGCACATGTGCGTCACGCACACCTGGACTTTTAAGTGTGCGTTACGCACATGTGCTTCACGCACACCTGGACTTTTAAGTGTGCGTCACGCACACCTGGACTTTTAACGTGCGCGACGCACATGTGTGTCACGCACACCTGGACTTTTAAGTGTGCTTTACGCACATGTGTGTCACGCACACCTGGACTTTTAAGCGTACGCGACGCACATGTGTGTCACGCACACCTGGACTTTTAAGTGTGCGCGACGCACATGTGTGTCACGCACACCTGGACTTTTAAGTGTGCTTTACGCACATGTGCGTCACGCACACCTGGACTTTTAAGCGTACGCGACGCACATGTGTCACGCACACCTGGACTTTTAAGCGTGCGCGACGCACATGTGCGTCACGCACACCTGGACTTTTAAGTGTGCGTCACGCACACCTGGACTTTTAAGCGTGCGCGACGCACATGTGTGTCACGCACACCTGGACTTTTAAGTGTGCTTTACGCACATGTGCTTCACGCACACCTGGACTTTTAAGCGTGCGCGACGCACATGTGTGTCACGCACACCTGGACTTTTAAGTGTGCTTTACGCACATGTGCGTCACGCACACCTGGACTTTTAAGTGTGCTTTACGCACATGTGCTTCACGCACACCTGGACTTTTAAGTGTGCTTTACGCACATGTGCTTCACGCACACCTGGACTTTTAAGTGTGCGTCACGCACACCTGGACTTTTAAGCGTGCGCGACGCACATGTGCTTCACGCACACCTGGACTTTTAAGTGTGCGTCACGCACACCTGGACTTTTAAGCGTGCGCGACGCACATGTGTGTCACGCACACCTGGACTTTTAAGTGTGCTTTACGCACATGTGCGTCACGCACACCTGGACTTTTAAGTGTGCGTTACGCACATGTGCTTCACGCACACCTGGACTTTTAAGTGTGCGTCACGCACACCTGGACTTTTAAGCGTGCGCGACGCACATGTGTGTCACGCACACCTGGACTTTTAAGTGTGCGGGACGCACATGTGTGTCACGCACACCTGGACTTTTAAGTGTGCTTTACGCACATGTGCGTCACGCACACCTGGACTTTTAAGCGTACGCGACGCACATGTGTCACGCACACCTGGACTTTTAAGCGTGCGCGACGCACATGTGCGTCACGCACACCTGGACTTTTAAGTGTGCGTCACGCACACCTGGACTTTTAAGCGTGCGCGACGCACATGTGTGTCACGCACACCTGGACTTTTAAGTGTGCTTTACGCACATGTGCTTCACGCACACCTGGACTTTTAAGCGTGCGCGACGCACATGTGTGTCACGCACACCTGGACTTTTAAGTGTGCTTACGCACATGTGCGTCACGCACACCTGGACTTTTAATTGTGCTTTGCGCACATGTGCGTCACGCACACCTGGACTTTTAAGTGTGCTTTACGCACATGTGCTTCACGCACACCTGGACTTTTAAGTGTGCGTCACGCACACCTGGACTTTTAAGCGTGCGCGACGCACATGTGCTTCACGCACACCTGGACTTTTAAGTGTGCGTCACGCACACCTGGACTTTTAAGCGTGCGCGACGCACATGTGTGTCACGCACACCTGGACTTTTAAGTGTGCTTTACGCACATGTGCGTCACGCACACCTGGACTTTTAAGTGTGCGTTACGCACATGTGCTTCACGCACACCTGGACTTTTAAGTGTGCTTACGCACATGTGCGTCACGCACACCTGGACTTTTAATTGTGCTTTGCGCACATGTGCGTCACGCACACCTGGACTTTTAAGTGTGCTTTACGCACATGTGCTTCACGCACACCTGGACTTTTAAGTGTGCGTCACGCACACCTGGACTTTTAAGCGTGCGCGACGCACATGTGCTTCACGCACACCTGGACTTTTAAGTGTGCGTCACGCACACCTGGACTTTTAAGCGTGCGCGACGCACATGTGTGTCACGCACACCTGGACTTTTAAGTGTGCTTTACGCACATGTGCGTCACGCACACCTGGACTTTTAAGTGTGCGTTACGCACATGTGCTTCACGCACACCTGGACTTTTAAGTGTGCTTTACGCACATGTGCGTCACGCACACCTGGACTTTTAAGTGTGCGTTACGCACATGTGCTTCACGCACACCTGGACTTTTAAGTGTGCGTCACGCACACCTGGACTTTTAAGCGTGCGCGACGCACATGTGTGTCACGCACACCTGGACTTTTAAGTGTGCTTTACGCACATGTGTGTCACGCACACCTGGACTTTTAAGTGTGCTTTACGCACATGTGCGTCACGCACACCTGGACTTTTAAGTGTGCGTTACGCACATGTGCTTCACGCACACCTGGACTTTTAAGTGTGCTTACGCACATGTGCGTCACGCACACCTGGACTTTTAATTGTGCTTTGCGCACATGTGCGTCACGCACACCTGGACTTTTAAGTGTGCTTTACGCACATGTGCTTCACGCACACCTGGACTTTTAAGTGTGCGTCACGCACACCTGGACTTTTAAGCGTGCGCGACGCACATGTGCTTCACGCACACCTGGACTTTTAAGTGTGCGTCACGCACACCTGGACTTTTAAGCGTGCGCGACGCACATGTGTGTCACGCACACCTGGACTTTTAAGTGTGCTTTACGCACATGTGCGTCACGCACACCTGGACTTTTAAGTGTGCGTTACGCACATGTGCTTCACGCACACCTGGACTTTTAAGTGTGCGTCACGCACACCTGGACTTTTAAGCGTGCGCGACGCACATGTGTGTCACGCACACCTGGACTTTTAAGTGTGCTTTACGCACATGTGTGTCACGCACACCTGGACTTTTAAGTGTGCTTTACGCACATGTGCGTCACGCACACCTGGACTTTTAAGCGTGCGCGACGCACATGTGTGTCACGCACACCTGGACTTTTAAGTGTGCTTTACGCACATGTGCGTCACGCACACCTGGACTTTTAAGTGTGCTTTACGCACATGTGCTTCACGCACACCTGGACTTTTAAGCGTGCGCGACGCACATGTGTGTCACGCACACCTGGACTTTTAAGTGTGCTTACGCACATGTGCGTCACGCACACCTGGACTTTTAAGTGTGCTTTGCGCACATGTGCTCACGCACACCAGGACTTTTAAGTGTGCGTTACGTCAAAAAGTTAAGGTTAACCCCTTTACTTTTTGGCCATTTTTGCCAAATTTTTGAATGTCAATAAATGACTACATTTACGTTAGTTTCTACTCATATTAATATCTAAGGCATTATTTAGGCTACATTTTCATATTTTAAGCTTATTTTGACAAGTTAAAAATGGTCGAAAATCGTCAAAAAGTTAAGGTTAACCCCTTTACTTTTTGGCCAAATTTGGCCATTTTTGCCAAATTGTTGGATGTCAAAAAATGACTAAATTTACGCTAGTTTCTGCTCATATTAATATCTAAGGCATTATCTAGGCTATATTTTCATATTTTAAGCTTATTTTGACAAGTTAAAAATGGTCGAAAATCGTCAAAAAGTTACTTTTTGGCCAAATTTGGCCATTTTTGCCAAATCTTGTCAAAAAATGGCCAAAAAGTAAAGGGGTCAACCTTAACTTTTTGACGATTTTCGACCATTTTTAACTTGTTGAAATAAGCTTAAAATATGAAAATATAGCCTAAATAATGCCTTACATATTAATATGAGCAAAAACTAACGTAAATGTAGTCATTTTTTGACATCCAAAATTTTTGCAAAAATGGCCAAATTTGGACAAAAAGTAAAGGGGTTAACCTTAACTTTTTGACGATTTGAGACCATTTTTAACTTGTCAAAATAAGCTTAAAATATGAAAATATAGCCTAAATAATGCCATATATATTAATATGAGCAAAAACTAACGTAAATGTAGTCATTTTTTGACATCCAAAAATTTGGCAAAAATGGCCAAATTTGGACAAAAAGTAAAGGGGTTAACCTTAAATTTTTGACGATTTTCGACCATTTTTAACTTGTCAAAATAAGCTTAAAATATTAAAATATAGCCTAAATAATGCCTTACATATTAATATGAGTAGAAACTAACGTAAATTTAGTCATTTTTTGACATCCAAAAATTTGGCAAAAATGGCCAAATTTGGATAAAAAGTAAAGGGTAACCAACCTTAACTTTTTGACGATTTTCGACCATATTTAACTTGTCAAAATAAGCTTAAAATATGAAAATATAGCCTAAATAATGCCTTAGATATTAATATGAGCAGAAACTAGCGTAAATTTTGTCATTTTTGGACATCCAAAAATTTGGCAAAAATGACCAAATTTGGCCAAAAAGTAAAGGGGTTAACCTTAACTTTTTGACGATTTTCGACCATTTTTAACTTGTCAAAATAAGCTTAAAATATGAAAATATAGCCTAAATAATGCCTTAGATATTAATATGAGTAGAAACTAACGTAAATTTAGTCATTTTTTGACATCCAAAAATTTGGCAAAAATGGACAAATTTGGACAAAAAGTAAAGGGGTGGTACATATAGTGAAAATCTATAGGGTCCATTCAAATTGGATCCACAATTTGGACTACTGTGATGTCGAGCTGGCATGGATGTGGATATAACTTAATATTTGATGCTCTTCAGAGGTCTCAATGCAGGGCAGGGAAACTGATCATTCCTAACTCAGGACTTGAAACTGATCGGTTAATGGCAATCCTAGGATTGGTAGCTTTTGTAATTAGAAGGAAGATACATTGTGTAATGCTGGTTAAGAAATTCTGTGAAGGCATTTTAACATCATATCTAACGAACTATTTTCCATATCTCAACGAGTCTGTTCATCATACATGTTGTAGCACCATTATCAATTGCCTTAATTGACAATATGTGCAGGATATATAACTGAGTTAAAATGAGTTTTTGTAACATATTGTACTGTACATATATGAATATATGTGTTTATATTTGTAATAACTTTAGTTTGTTAGGAAACAATTAAGACCACCGTATATTGATACCAGTGTTAACTGAAGGGGCTATCCTGTATAAATATTATTGTATTATTATTGTTGATAATAATAATTATAATTATAATAATAACAATAATGCCTAGCTAATGCAGATTGCAGATACCATATTTTGATGGTTATTAATACAAAAGCCATGTAACAAAGCACATGGCATATTGTACTTGTACTATAGTATCTAAATTATATATCACCATGCATGCACAGATATAACAACCTATATTCAGGATGACATGTCAATTTGATACTTGTTGACAATGATCTAGCTGACACAGCACTTGTTCAATCTCGAACAATTTCTGCTGACATATTCAGTGTCAACATACCCAATGTCAACATAATCCTATATAAGCTGTATTTTGCATTGCAAGCCGAAGACCAGCATTGTCCAAGCTTATATAACAGACACAATAAGTTGTGGCATAGTAGGCCATCTACTATAGTCCTAACATGTTCCATAATGGATGGAGTAAACAAAGATTATTTCTGGAATACATACCAGTATACAATACATGGACGTCAATCAAGCTATTAACTATGATTAAGCTCATATCCTCAGAAAAACTATTCCCGGGTGAAAAAATTATAACCTTCTGATCGCCAGTGACTGCCTCTAACCATTGAGGCATCAAGAGTCAGATGGAGAGAGGTTACAATGATGTACTGAATAGATTTGAATGATATATATATACTGCCTATGCAGCAGTCACTATATATATCAGTAATGCACATATGAAGTATACATATTTCAATTGAATATTCAGTACATCATTGTAACCTTCACTCTCCATCTGAGTCTCGGGTAGCTCAATGGTTAGAAAGTTACAGGTTCAATTCCTGTCTGGGACTGAGAATAATTTTTCTGAGAATATCGTCTGTCTCATACTCCGAGCTCTCCCTTATTCACTGCAGCAGTGTATATATTAACACTGACAAGTATAGCATAAACAAGCATTACAGTACTGTACTACAAAATTGTAGGCCAGGCCAAGGTTGTATAAACCCCAGTATAGTCTGCATGTTTTTGCTAATTTAAATTTTAAAATTGTTCCATGAAGGTACAAACTTTAAACTTGCACTACGATTGTGATTTTTCGTTGGCTTTCTAATGGTATATAGCATAAATCTATTCAGACGACGATATATTTTGAACTACTGACTCTAGAAAATCATGCTATACATCAAATAAAAGCCTGAATAACATACAAAACTATCTTTGTATAAACTGATTTAACAGGTTTAAAAAACGGAAAACGGGTTTACCTTTAGTTTGACGCCACGTATAAAACTTGATTTACGAACTTGACATCTTCCGACGACGATATATTGCATTTTCACTGCCTTTTCACGATCTTTTTGAACACAAATCTTCATTCACCGTATAACCCGACAAAACACGTACTTTTCTTTTACGGTTTCAATTTAAATATCCTGAATATTAACTTCTTTAATTATTAACCGAGAGCGCGGTCATTACGGGAAAATATCAGACCGAGGTCTTGACAGTTCGGACCGAGCCTGAGGTTCGTACATAAAAGACCGAGGTCTGATATTTTCCCGTAATGACCAAGCGGTCGAGGTTAATAAGAGATTTATTATATAGCATGGCTTTTTTAAACAACATACTTTACATACGTTTTGAGTTACAGAATTGTCACTTTCAATCTTGTTCTTGTTCTTCTATTGCTTTCATGATAGTAAGACTCTCATTTAGATTGTTCGTCGTCCGACTCGTACATGATTCAGTGCTTAATTTACTAAATTCGTTCAAGTTTTGCTGCTTTTCAAAGTTTCCTATCGTTGTTCGCTCCTTTGTAAACAAAATGGCTGACAAAATCCGTAATCATTATAACGGACCGGCACGTGACGTGTCTCAGCCAATCAGAGCACACAATTTCACCGGAAGTAGCTTGTGCCATATAATAAATATAAAAACTCGATTCTATTTAGCCCACCCTGCCAGCATCCCCATGATAAGGGACTAAACGCCGGTCGATATTAGCACCCTCGCCCTCAGGCCGACATTATCCACGTGTGCGCACATCACGCACACCTAGAATTTTAAGTGTGCACTTTTTCTGAGGATACAAGCTTGACGATCGTCCATGTATATCGTCTGTCTACTCCAAGCTCTCCCTGGATAAAATTTATTGTTATAATTTAACGCATAAAATTCTACAATTGAGAAGAATCTAGCGTAAAAGACGCCACTTTAGACTAGATTTTAGATACAGCACAACATGCGTGCCTACGCATGTTGTATTATTTAATTATTATTACATATTAATTTATTAAATTATCTGGAATTTGGCGGTGTATCTTATCGTTGTTTCAGCTGATCTACAAAAATACAAAAAATGAGAAATGCTGTAATTCTACGAGAATTATCAGAAGTTTTAGAATTGGTAATTATAAAGTAAATTAAAAAGTATAAGCGTGTGTTTTAATAAAAGGCAAGGCAAGGTAAAGGTAAGGTAAGGTAAAGGTAAAGGTAAGGTAAGGTAAGGTAAGGTAAGGTAAGGTAAGGTAAGGTAAGGTAAGGTAAGGTAAGGTAAGGTAAAGTAAGGTAAAGTAAAGTAAAGTAAAGTAGACTAAAATAGACTAAAGTAGAGTAAGGTAAGGTAAGGTAAGGTAAGGTAAAGGTAAAGTAAAGTAAAGTAAGGTAAGGTAAGGTAAAGTAAGGTAAGGTAAGGTAAGGTAGAGTAAGGTAAGGTAAAGACAGTAAGGTAAGGTAAAGTAAGGTAAAGTAAGGTAAAGTAAGGTAAGGTAAAGTAAAGTAGACTAAAATAGACTAAAATAGAGTAAGGTAAAGTAAGGTAAGGTAAGGTAAAGGTAAAGGTAAAGGTAAAGTAAGGTAAGGTAAAGTAAGGTAAAGTAAGGTAAGGTAAAGTAAAGTAAGGTAAGGTAAAGTAAGGTAAGGTAAAGTAAAGTAGACTAAAATAGACTAAAATAGAGTAAGGTAAAGTAAGGTAAGGTAAGGTAAAGGTAAAGGTAAAGGTAAAGGTAAAGTAAGGTAAGGTAAAGTAAGGTAAAGTAAGGTAAAGTAAGGTAAGGTAAAGTAAAGTAAGGTAAAGTAAGGTAAGGTAAAGTAAAGTAAGGTAAAGTAAGGTAAGGTAAGGTAAGGTAAGGTAAGGTAAGGTAAGGTAAGGTAAGGTAAAGTAAGGTAAAGTAAGGTAAGGTAAGGTAAAGTAAGGTAAAGTAAGGTAAGGTAAAGTAAGGTAAGGTAAAGTAAGGCAAGGTAAGGTAAGGTAAGGTAAGGGTAAAGTAAGGTAAGGTAAGGGTAAAGTAAGGTAAGGTAAGGTAAGGTAAGGTAAGGTAAGGTAAGGTAAGGTAAAGTAAGGTAAGGTAAGGTAAGGTAAAGTAAGGTAAGGTAAGGTAAGGTAAGGTAAGGTAAGCTAAAGTAAGGTAAGGTAAGGTAAGGTAAAGTAAAGTAAGGTAAGGTAAAGTAAAGTAAAGTGTATGTTTTTACACACGCTAATACTAAGCGTACATTTTCCAAAGCATGTCTTGCCAACGAGGTGGACCGAAGCTCAAATACAAAGACGTTATTAAATAATGCCACTGTCACCAAATTTTCGGTGTCCATTTTATTTATTTGTTGAAATATTCCAACTTTTGAGAGTAATTTGATGTATCGATGGGCTTCATCCAATAAATTAAAGTGGTTGAATTTTTTTTCTGAAATTAGATGCTACATGCGAAATTCAACGCTGCCATTTTTTCGTTTGTTACGTCAAAAGTATTGGAACAGTTGACACAGAAAATTCCGTATATTGGCTGTTAGTACATCTAGATCTAGCTTGCTTAGGACGGACAGCAACACAATGTATTCCTCTATGACGACGAGACGAACCAGTTAAAGATGTAGCCATTTTCTCTGTTTGCCATGTGTGTTACACTTATGACGTCACAGCGCCCAATAAAGCGACTGGGAAATTTCGCATTCGAAGTGGCATATTTCGCTATTTCAACCGTTGATAAAATCAAAATACAACTTAAAGTACATTGGCAACAAAAATTAAGTTTGTCTAATATGAAAGAACTCGTAAAATGATAGAGTAACACCTTTTACAACTTTTCCGTATTTTACTTCGTTTTTGAAACATTTCAGTTTGTTTGATGTAAATGAGATGGTCTCTGACGTCAGGTGTGGGGTAGAGAATTTTCACTCATTAAAATATTAGTTCCATCTTCAAGTTTGTTCCACAAATTTACTTGAAAATGTGCGTATAATAACTCCTCGTGATAATGAACGTTGTAAACTTAGCAATCACTGAGATATAAGACATTTTTTAATGAGTGAAAATGATCTACCCTACACCTGACGTCAGAGACCATCTCGTTTAAATATCAAACAAAAACTGAAATATTTCAAAAACGAAGTAAAATACGGAAAAGTTGTAAAAGGTGTTACTCTATCATTTTACGAGTTCTTTCATATTAGACAAACTTAATTTTTGTTGCCAATGTCTTAAAGCAGGTGGAATTGATTTCGAAGAGCGGGAAGAGTCCGAATGGCGTTCTGTTTTTAAATTGTTTTTTAACATGGAAAAACGAAAGCGCGTTTTCAAGTGCTCGGAAAACGGTTGGCCCTTTGGTACACGCATTATAAAGGTCCCTTTGAATCCTCGGTGCACACACACGCCACATAGTACAGATCATTTGGGCGGGTTTCGTTGCCATCTTACAAATTATAGCTGAAATGAACTTACGATGATGAAACATAAGAATAATGTGAAGATATCTTACCTGATAGCCATTCAACTCCCTCATTCAGTCCTTCACCAGTTAAAGCATTGCTGGCACTAGAGAAACACAGGACTATAAATCGTCTCTCAAAATTATTACAAAATCTAGAATTTAATGCATTCACATCCGTGCATATGCAATGTTGACTGAACTTACTTTACCCATAAAGGTGCAATTTTAAAGGTGCAATTTTACAGTTTTATTGTATTGAGTGCGTAAAGTAAAATTGAGTTGTATACCATATCATACCATACCATACCATACCATACCATATACCATACCATACCATACCATAAAATACCATACAGTACAGTACCATACTATGCCATATACCATACCATACCATACCATTCCATGCATTACCATACCATACCATGCATTACCATAACATACCATACCAAACCCTACCACACTACACCACACCCTACCATACCATACAGTACCATGCCATACCATACCATACAGTACCATACCCAACCTACCATACCCAACCTACCACACCCTATCATGAATGGAGAGTTTTGTACTCATATTTTTGTTTGGCATGGTCAACACCAAGTCCAACCCTTTTTTAAAAGTTAAACATATTTTGAATCAAACACTTGATATAGCTTAGATATATTTTGTTTTATTGGTTGTTAACGATGTTGTGTTAATAATCAAGGATACCAGATAAAGAATCAAGGTCTCTGATAACAAGAATAGTATCATTTGAACTTTTAGTTGTCATCTTGAATTTTTAGCATTTCAAGGTTTTGACCTGTTCACACAAGTTCAAAAGGCAAAACACACAGTTGAAAATTTTTGGTAGCCATGCAATTCATAGTATATTAAAATTATAAAGAAAAGCTATCATCGATAATTTGACGATTGCCATTGTTGCATGTCTGCCCTAAACTACCCTGGAGGATGGGAACAAATCATTTTCCCACATGCCCGCGCAATTTTCAGGAGCTGCCGTGCAATATACAGTGAACTCTCTCTTGTGGACACCTCTCTAAGGTGGACACATAATCTTGGCCACTTCTACATTATTTACTATAATAAAACTCTAAGGCAGACACCTCTCTAAGGAGGACAACAAATTTGGACCCGAAGGTGTCTGCCTTAGAGAGAGTTCACTGTAGTACTTTAATTAGGTAAATTGGAAGAAAAACTTGATTTTGTGGCAACCAGGAAGAAATCTGCATTGCCTCTATATCAGAAAATCATCAGCACTAGTAACTCTATCTACTTGCCAAATGTCATGCTTGTATCACAAAACGCACAATTCAGGCAAAATTTCAGGCTTAACCACCGGGCTAGATATTGTTTTCCTGTGAACGTGCCGTGAAAATCATGTTTTGAAATGCGTGGCAAATTAAAACACAGGGAAACAACATATAAATGTGCACATACAGGGTACTGTAGTCTTAGTTGACTTATCCGTAAATTCTTGCCAGTACTTGTCATAAATTATTCATTTTGTCTTAGTAAAATTATTACTAGTAAACCTACCATATATGCCATGGTTTGTCTTTGATATCTTCAAGTTTCATCAAATTGCTAACCTATTTGAAATCATTCATCATTGTTAATGTTATGTTGCACTTGAAGAGCAGGAAAACCAAAGTCTAGGTTTGATGTACAATAATTTCATATAAAACTTAATCCGATTTGAATAATCAGCTTACCTTTACAGATGATAATGAATCTCTAAGGTCCATTTTATTTGCAAAGAAAAGAATCGGGACACGTCTGGATGCAATATCTAGAGTAAAATTTTAAAACAGTTATAAACAATTGCATAGTATTGAGAAATTATTTAAGTTCGATCCTGGGTGGGTATCACAGTCTTTTTCGTTTGGAAATTCCATGCATTTGGAAGATCACATGCATTGCTGGTGTTATGCGTGTGAATCGCACATAGATAGGTTAGGGTTCAATGACATAATGTAAGGAGAGCTTATACTTGCTACAGTAACCTACCTGGATGCTTTATTAGTAAATCTAATTCGTCTTTTGAGACAACAACTCTCAGCTTATCACTGCTATCAATGACAAATATAATAGCTTGAGCATCCCTAAAATAACAAAAAAAAACAGAATTTTACTAAATAAGTCAGTAGTAAGAGCAATCTGAAGCAAGCAAACATTGTCATCAAGTACCATATTTGACAGGTTTAGGGTTAAGCACACACCACCCATGTTTCTAATTTTCACCAAAACAAGGGGATGGGCACTTATGTGACCAATGGGCGCTTAATTTATAGGAACCACATACAATTTTTTGGTTTGGCCTAAGTTACATTGATGTTTCTACAACTTATGTGAAATCATCAAGCTAAAATATAAAATTACAGTACGCAGATAGTGATGTGATGTGCACGCAGACTGAACCTCACATACAGCTAAATCAATTAAGGTTGTCCTCCGACAAAGCTAAAAGATCAAAGCCAAGCACAAAAAGTACTATGGGATTGACCAGTTTTAACTGGCGGTCATGTGTAATCATGATGCCCGTTGAAACAGCGATGACTTGTGGTCGACTGCTATATAGTTTGGCAGACATGATGGGGCTGGATGTTGAAGAAGTTGATTTTGCACTTTTATATATAAATATAAAAAAGAACCGCTTTCGCGTGGGTTGATAAGTAGTTATTAATAGACTGTTTATGCTGAATTGTTTAAGTTACTTGAAATTTGAAGTAAACATTAATTGTTATTAGTCAACGTGATTCCCAGAGGTATAAACTAATATTTCCCTGTTTTTGTTTGCAATATCCTAGTGCACAGTTGCTAATTAAAAGGCGGACAAACAAACTGAAATTGTCTCTCAAGGGATTTCAAATGAGCAATTTTCTGTGGTTGAGAATGCAAGAATAAATCGTAAATATGAACAAAATAATGATGAATACTGTGAATGAGTGCCCAGAGGCGCTGTTTACGAACAGTGAGTGTTTAATACCGTAATGTATATACAGTGTGTATAAAAAACGGAACCGGCATAAACTAATTAATATTGGCTCAGAGGTGTCTAGCATTCTGATCAGACGTTTATATTACGTGTTGTTTGAAAGGAATGTTAATTAATTTTATGCCGGTTCTGTATTTTTACACATACGGTATAGCGATGCGTACAGTACATGCAAGTTACGTCAATATTCATGTTTTTCATTAATAATCTCAAGGGAGTCAATTTCAGTTTGTTTGTTCAACTTTAGGCATATCAATATGCTAAATAAATAATTAAATAGAGTATTCCCATCATACTGTACTTTTCGCACTTGGCTTTGACCTTTTAGCTTTGTCGAGGACAACCTTAATTGATTTAGCTGTATAATATCTAAACAAACTATAGATTAAAAAGCAGCAGTTATTTCATAGAAATTAGACATGTATTAAATATCATTTACATTTTGTACTGTACCTATAATAGTGTTCCCATAAATTCCTGTACTTTCCTTGTCCAGACATATCAAAAACAGCAAATGACAAACTAACAAAAAAATAAATTGCCATAATTATTTTAATTAATTCTGAAACTTGTAAAATATACGACCGTATTATCTGTTAAACCATTCAATAAGACGGATGTATACTTTTCTATAAATATATCCTGCATGTTCTAAAAGATTTTCCGTATTATTAAACTAGCCTGTGTCTGTTACCTATTTAATTTGAGAGACTGACTTACACTCAGGGTAAAATATATATAAAATATGGTAGCAAAATAGGGGGTCGACTTACATGCAGTAAAATACTTACAGTATCCATTTCCATGGACATTTACTCCTCCCCATAATATTCAAAGCCTTCGCTCGTAGGGACAACGGGGCATGCGAGGATGTGAGGTGGTAAAGTGGGATTGGACCAATGCAGAAACCTGCAAGGAGAAAAAATGGGATCTTCCTGCTCACCTCCCTCATTGGCACATCCCACTTTACCGCCTCGCATTCTTGCATGTCCCCGCTATCCATACGAGCATGGAAGAACCTCTGGCACTTAGGGTAACTCTAGACCAATTCTCAATCCAATCCCTATACAAAATCCCCCTCCCCTAGAATACCAAGGTGTCTGGGGGAACAGAGAGAAATTGGAATAGCTCATTACAAGATTTACAATGGGAATTATACCTATACATAGCAAATTTACATGTAAACTAAACTGTAAAATACCAAAAGACAAACTAATAAATTGAATTAGATTTTAGTCAAAAACAAAATTTGTGCCCAGCTGTTGTTTCGTCTCCATGACAAAAAAATCAACATCATTCAAATTCTGTAAAAAAACACATATCAAATTTATGTCTATATACCTTTGAGTTGTAAACTTTTCCACGCTAAAGCCAATTGTTGGCACAATATCAGTTTCCTGGGCCTGAAATAAAACGATCATCAATTTAACAAAATAAACAATGCACACTACAGTTGAGTAGTTGACAAATACAGTTATACTCGTCTTACTTTGTCTGGCTTTAGGTGATTAATGATGGTTGTCTTGCCACTGTTATCCAAGCCAACACATAACACACTTGCGTCTTTTTTCTTAACACCCAGCCAGATGGCTAGTTTATCAAACATTCCCATATTTTCATGAGAAATTCTATGCAAACTAGCCAGAGCTCGACGCCATTACAAAATGCTAACTGACAGTTACTAAGCCGAAGCATGGCCGAAGTCACTGCGACAATGATAATCGGTATTTTCCGGAAGAACCTCGTAGCCGACGAAGCCACGATGACATGAACTGTAACTATGCAAATGTACAAGTTTCCATCTATGAAATTGACCCGACGCATTTATCAACAAATGCCAAATACTAACCCTCAATACCCTAACCAAAAAATAACCCTAACCATAAATTTAACCATAAAACTAACCCTAGGAATACACTAATTCTAATCCTACAAAGAAGAAAATTGAAGGACAAAATCTCGTCGCGTCAATTTCAAAGATGGAAACGAGTATTCCTCAAGCGATAACAACAAAAACCACAAACAAACCATTGTAAACAAAGTGTGTAAATGTTTTCGTTTTGGTCAAATGATGAGGAGGAAAGCGATGATTGCGATGACGAAAATGACAAAAGTGAGCATAGAAATAACTTTCTGTTCATCCCGTCGCATATTTTTGATCGAATTCCCTTTTCAGGTCCCAAACCGGAACGCTTCCACTACCTTGGAAACGACAAGAATAATAAACAAGATAAAAGTCGAAATCCGTTGAGCGGCGTCGACGTTGTTCAGAACAATCGCAATGCCTTCAACGAAAGAAAAAGAAGAATGGATGGTATGATCTATTCAGAAGCAATATAGAGTTGAATTTATATGTCCTACACTTCCAAACTAACCACAGACTTAATATTTTACCTTTGCCTTTGCTAACAACAAAGATATGCTGAATAATGTGTGGAGTGTCCGAAAAGATCTTCACGTTATAAATGATGCCAATACTGCTGCAAAAACTACGCAATCTGGGACAAAATCATTCTACTCCAGACACGGTGTAATGACAGGTAAACTATACAATGAAATAAATTGTTATTTATTGTAATTGGAATGAAACAATAAAAATTAAGTAACTAATCACAGTTACAAAGTTACTTTTACACAACTTGATTTTTGGTATTAAAATTAGCAAAGGCATAATTGTTATGACCTGGCATTATTTCATTGCAGTTGTATTGTACAAATATAATTTGTTCCCAGTTTGACATCATCAATCAGCATGACCAATTCTCTTTTCTGCTTATTGGTCTCCAAACATTTCTTATGGTACTAGTATTCTTACAGGATCCTACAAGGACAGGATCCTTGAAGGATCTTTAAGGATTTTGCCAGGATCTTACAAGGACAGGATCCTTGAAGGATCCTTAAGGATTTTGCTGATTTTACTAGGATCCATGAAGGATCTTTAAAGATTTTGCTAGGATCCTGCAAGGACATGAGAACCAATGAGGATCCTACAAGGAATATACTCATGGATTTGCTAAAGATCCTTAAGGATTTGCCAACGATAATTAGGATTTACCAAGGATCCTTAACTGACGTGACGTGAAACTGTTTGGACGTGCACTGAAGTGCTTTGTGAATTATTTCGTTTTTCATTTTTTCCTGAACGGGATACTTCTCAAAGTGGTCGGTAAAGTGTTCTTCTATTGGAATCTGAGAAACTCCATGTATCCTTTTCGCAATCTAAATAATGTTTAGTGAAATACCGGATTGTCCATACCGAGATTTTTAATTTTTTTTTTCAAGCTCGCGCAAAAACGGTTGGCCTTCACACGCAAGCAAACGAAGCACACTACGTATGCTGACGACAGTGCGCGTGCTTCAATTTGATCTGTGCGCGTGCGTGAAGTAATTAACTTGGAATAAAACTCATCGAACTGTCAACTGTACTCGCTGTAGACACACGCGCCATGATTTTGATCCGAACAATCCACGTTATCCTTTTTGTTTGGTTGGTTCTAAGGGGGATTCGTCAACTGAGGAGTACCGAGTGGCGTAATAATTAATTAATAGATTTTTGTTCATGGTGGTAATATATGTAGTAGGCTTTATCTCATTGAGACTATTGTATATTATTATTATTTGCCAAGAATCCTTAAGGATTTGCCAAAGATCGTTAAGGATTTGCCAAGGATCCTTAAGGATTTGCCAAAGATCCTTAAGAATTTGCCAAGGATCATTAAGAATTTGCCAAGGATCCTTAAGAAATTGCCAAGGATCCTTAAGGATTTGCCAAAGATCCTTAAGGATTTGCCAAGGATCCTTAAGAATTTGCCAAGGATCCTTAAGGATTTGCCAAGGATCCTTAAGAATTTGCCAAGGATCCTTAAGAATTTGCCAAGGATCCTTAAGAATTTGCCAAGGATCCTTAAGGATTTGCCAAGAATCCTTAAGAAATTGCCAAGAATCCTTAAGAAATTGCCAAGGATCCTTAAGGATTTGCCAAGGATCCTTAAGGATTTGCCAATAATTAACTAACTAATAGGTTGTGTTTATTTTGTTAACATAAAAGTAATTTTTAAGGTGCTCAAGGACACACAGATTCACACAATGAAACAAATGCCTCCATGTTATTTTCATCTACGGCACAGCCTACAGGTAAAATTACTCCAAAATTTACTTCTGCAGGACGGTTACAGTAACATTATCACCATGGGTTATCCATGTAGCTTTTATACGGTCTTAATTCGTAGGTTATGTATATCTTATATATAGAATGGCCATTCCTTTTGTAGATAGTACTAAAACAATTAGATTATGAGGTATTTCAAAAAGCTGAGCCACTTTTGAAAACTGTCTAAAAGCTACTTTGACTTTCAAAACGCTAAAAAACACTCACCTACACAAGACTTGTTTTTACACTTTTTGAAAGTCTTGCAACATCCTGTGTGTTTGGATGTAATATATGAACAACAAGTTTGAGTGTTTCATCAGGGGATCCAAACACGAGAAAACATGATGAAAACACGAGCGCGAGTGTTTTTATTGTTTTCGAGCATGAAACACGATAAACGAGTTGTTTATATGGCTTCTCAATCGAACACAGATTTAATTGGATGTTTACTTAAAACGCATTTGAGAACAAACCCTCATGGGACTGAACTCACGAGGGTGTGTCAAATTTATTCAGAAAATTAACAGACTCTGTTCAGTTGAGGTGATTGAGCGAAGGAGGCAGGTCGTTTCATTCTCCAAAAAATGAATTATTAATTAAGATCTCAGCAATTAGATCAAAACCGGGTTTGATCTAATAACTGTGGTGGTATATGATTTTTACGTGTTTTACTCAAGTTCCAGCCTCAGTCATGTGATAAAATAAAGTGATTTCATTGGCTAATTGGCTTCATGAATTATTAATGAGTTTGAGAAGTAATAGATCAAACACTCGTTTGTCGTGTTTCATCAGGGGTTCCAAACACGAGAAAACAAATGAAAACCGAGGGCGTAGCCCGAGGTTTTTATTGTTTTCGAGTGTTTGGAGTCCCCTGATGAAACACGACAAACGAGTGTTTGATCTAGCTTCTCAAACGAGTATTCCTATAGCGATTTGCTCCCATAGAGATTTTATTTTAATATGTAGATTAAGAAATGTGATCCAGTTCACCAGTAAGTTTCCTACAGGTTTTCATTGGGTATCAAAACTCATGCATGTGATGTGGTATACATTCATGAATTATTAATGAGTTTGAGAACACAGTTTATAAAATAACATGTCTACTACGCAAGCTCTGATTGGTCAATACCTGTGTTTGGATCAGGCCATTCAAACACGTGATTTAAAGGAAACAAAACTAGTGTGTTATTTTATAAAAGAAATAACTAATGTAATGGTTTGCGTGTTTGGATGGCCTGATCCAAACACGCTGGGATGCTGCTTGAGTTGAGAAATATAAAAGAAAAATACGTTTCTCAACTCTCGCAACATCCCAGCGTGTTTGGATCAGGCCATTCAAACATGCAAACCATCATTAGGTATTTCTTTAATCGTGCATGGAAAACCATTTCGTATTGCTTTATTTTTGTAAAAATTTAATTATTTTTTCTTGTTTACCAGCTACCCCGAATTTACAAAAAAGAGAGGCATCTGCTCGTACCAGAAGAGCTCAGAAATTTAATAATGCATATCTTCGCTCAACTGGACAGGGGAAATATACACCAGCAACATCAAAACACGCACCAGAACTGCACTATAATAAAAATAATAATAATGATAGTAAGTGCATGAAAAGATGACATGATTTTCAATGCTCAAAAGCCAATGTAACTAAATGGGGATTGTGGTCCATGAAGCGCATTTCATTTGTTTTGTCATAATATTTGGAACAATTTAGCTGTTAGTTTGTATGTTGTGATCTTTATAAAAGATGTCGTATTTCTAAAAGATGAAGTTATATAATAATTTGAATTAATCAAGAAAATAAAGTTTGATTCACGAACAGTGAAATAGATTTTCGTAGGCCTAATTTATACGTCGCATAATCACACGAATTTATTTCATATTAGGCTAGCTTCTTGGAAATTACTTCTTAAGCCCGGTTTACATATGATCGCTGCGATCATTGCGATCCTTGCGATCATATGGAAACCATAAACCTGGCGATCATTGCGATCGCGATCGCATGAGAGATAGAAAAATTTCTATCTCTGCGATCGAGAGTTTTAAGCCCGATTTCCATATGATCGCAAGGATCGCAACGATCGCAGAAATAAAGAGTTCTGCGATCATTGCGATCATATGGAAACCATAAACCTGGCGATCATTGCGATCATTGCGATCATTGCGATCATATGGAAACGATAAACCTGGCGATCCTTGCGATCATTGCGATCATATGGAAACCATAAACCTGGCGATCATTGCGATCATTGCGATCATATGGAAACGATAAACCTGGCGATCCTTGCGATCATATGGAAACCATAAACCTGGCGATCATTGCGATCATTGCGATCATTGCGATCATATGGAAACGATAAACCTGGCGATCCTTGCGATCATTGCGATCATATGGAAACCATAAACCTGGCGATCATTGCGATCATTGCGATCATATGGAAACGATAAACCTGGCGATCCTTGCGATCATTGCGATCATATGGAAACCATAAACCTGGCGATCATTGCGATCATTGCGATCATATGGAAACGATAAACCTGGCGATCCTTGCGATCATTGCGATCATATGGAAACGATAAACCTGGCGATCCTTGCGATCATTGCGATCATATGGAAACCATAAACCTGGCGATCATTGCGATCGCGATCGCAGAGATAGAAAAATTTCTATCTCTGCGATCGAGAGTTTTAAGCCCGATTTCTATATGAATGCAACTCGTTGCGATCATATGGAAACCGGGCTTTAGCGACTTCGTCAGCAAGAAGCGTTAGCAAAGAAGCGTTAGCAAAGAAGCGTTAGCAAAGAAGCGTTAGCAAAGAAGCGTTAGCAAAGAAGCGTTAGCAAAGAAGCGTTAGCAAAGAAGCGTTAGCAAAGAAGCGTTAGCAAAGAAGCGTTAGCAAAGAAGCGTTAGCAAAGAAGCGTTAGCAAAGAAGCGTTAGCAAAGAAGCGTTAGCAAAGAAGCGTTAGCAAAGAAGCGTTAGCAAAGAAGCGTTAGCAAAGAAGCGTTAGCAAAGAAGCGTTAGCAAAGAAGCGTTAGCAAAGAAGCGTTAGCAAAGAAGCGTTAGCAAAGAAGCGTTAGCAAAGAAGCGTTAGCAAAGAAGCGTTAGCAAGAAGCGTCTTTCTAAAGGCCTGGTCAAACGTGGATGAGAGTTGAAACTCACCGCCAACTCTCATGCAACTCTCGTGCTCGTTTGACCGAGCAGTGAGAGTTTAGGAAAAACTCATGCAAACTCTCGCCTGCCAACTCTCATCGACTCTCTCTCTCGTTTGATCAAGGCTTAAACTTCAGCGTTCTTCGCAAATATTCTTCTTGCAAAGAAGCCGTTAAGCTTGAAATCAACAGCTAATAAACTCTATAAAGGATATTAAAACATTGAACTGCTCGTTCGCCACTGGACTCAGTCCACCAACATCGCTCTCAAACGTGATGGTTTGAATGGAGTGATCGTTTGAATGGAGAGATGGTTTGAATTTAGAAATCAGTAAACACTCTCGAATGAGGAGTTCAAAGTTGGAAAAAGAACGAGAAGAAGAAATAATAGTGTGATGGGTAAAATGAGTATGAGACTGGATAGCAGAAAGGGAAGTGGTTACTCGTTTCTTTCCGGTCAAAGGCGATAAACCCCCATGCGTTCTGAGATTCGTGTATGTAAATGGCGCCGTGTTTGGTCCAGATACAATGCACCAGAGCATTGGCACATGTATTTATAGACAACACGATCTCATCAACAGAAAGGGATCCGATCTTTGAAGGGAAAGAAGCTAGACAGCCTTCGTCCTGATTGAAATATAAAACGCAAAGGGGTTAGACGAATTTCTACACGAATGATTCCGCGAATTTAATTAGACGAACTGAGCATTCACGATTATGCATGGCGAAATATTGAATCATCATCAAGTTGCAAATTCAGAGGATGTCACTGTTGGGTTACCAAAACAAACGCCATCCTGACGTGGGCGCTACCTGGCAACGAGACATGCGTCATTGCGGCCGCTGCAAAATATCACAAAGCAATGCGTCACGAGAGGCTTTTACGATCGATCCCGAAATAGTATGAAGTCATTGGTCAGCTATATAAACAGGTTGGTTTGATATGGACCGCATTATCGTGAAACAAAACTACTCAGAGGAGACTAAAAGGTATTATATAGAATATAGATATAGTTAACAGACATATCTTCATACATATGCAAAACGACAAGTGGCAAAATAAAGTGATTGACGGTGAAGACGGCCTTGACTTGGACGGCCAGGAATCAGAAGGGTTTGATGATCTTGATGAAATTTTGGAACTCAAATTTAACGGGAAAAAACAGCGACTGCCGTATGAATTAAGTAAAGATGCTGGAGCCACAGTAGGTAAGAAAGAGTGTTACACTGTAGTTGGTTACTGAAAAATGAAACATTGCAGACGTCCCAGCGACAAGGACATCTGCGAAGGAAAGTACCCTATGGGGACACCTGTAGCTTTAACCCCTTAGAAAATGAGTCCCTGACAGGAATCGATCCTGTAACCTTCTGATTGCCGGTGAGACACTAACCATTGAGCTACAGAGAGTCAGATGGAGAGCGAAGGTTACAATGATGTATTGGTTTGATTGATATATATGTACTGCCTATGCGGCAGTCTATCTATATATATCACTGACTATCTGTCTATATATGTCAATCACTATCTATATACAGTCAACTCTCGCCTTGCGGACACCCCGCTATTACGGACACCCCGCTATTAAGGACAGTTGGTAAATCCCCGGCCGAAACTACTATGAAATGTATTGAAATAACTCTCGCTATTACGGACTCTCGCTATTACGGAATTGCGGACACTTCGTGTGGTCCCCAACAAATATTTTTATTGTTCTACTCTCTTTACAACGGACACCTTGGACGTATTTTTCTCTCGACACATGAAAGTGAATGACTTTTTAATTTATCGAGTGACATATTTACATCTTGCTATTGTCAGCGGAATTACTTTGAAGATTCCGTTCGTCATCATTTCTGTCGACAAAAATAACAAACAGAAAATACAGCACGCTAGAGAAAGCACGCTAGAGAGGTACTTCATTACAGAATAAAAGATCGTGTAAGTTTACTGAGTTTTGTTACTGTACCTTTACAGTGAAGGAAAGAAAAGACATTTGACACTGGTTCATGTTACCGTTGTATTTTTGGTTTTGGAATAAAAAAATATTTGAATACAAATTTTGTACTTGTATTTTGACTTGTACTGTGTACTTATGTATCACAGTAAACGTCAACTAGAAATTGAAATAAACTGGACATTTTAAAACAAAAAGCACTACCAATACATTGTAGTGACATTTTACAACCTGAAATCGGGATATTTTCATAGGACTCTTGCTGTCCGCTATAACGAGAGTTGACTGTATCTGGAACTTAGAAACCACATTCATCACAGCATCGTATATATATAACAAAATGAAAAGGTGATGAACTGATACCGAGATTTTTAGTAACGAAATACTGACGTTTCGAGCGGAGCCCTTCATCAGAGTAAGACGAAGGGCTCCGCCCGAAACGTCAGTATTTCGTAATACTAAAAATCTTGGCAGTTCACCACCTTTTCGCTTTGCTATAGATTCCGCTTTCGAATCTAGGCAACGAATTTTACCTCAAATTGGAAGACAAATCGTGACCACTTTGTACTATTTAGCTCTCCAACTCATTTCTGTTAGCTTTTTACTTCAAGCCGCTCGATTCGTTAGACTGGATCGATGCTGCTAAAACTTAAGCCAAAACATGTCGTGGCGGCCATCTTGGAAAGACTACCTGCGCTTACTAAAATACACGAAAACCTTCGACTCAGTTGTCTAAGAATGAGTTGAATCAGTTGTCCAAGGTTTTCTAATAATGTATATACAACACAAACTACGGCTCCATAAAAGTAACTATATGAAGCACAGATGAAGCCAGAATTAGCGCAAAATATTCCTGGCTTCATAGTTACTGTTATGGGGCCGTAATTTGTGTTCTAAATTACGGGAAAACCTTCGACAACTGATTCATTTTAACATCTTAAAAGATCAGAGACAGATAGTATCTGTCACCTATAGTAAAACTATATAACGTGGTCCATTCAAGATGGCCGCTGCGAAATATTCCCGGCTTCATTTTTTCGCAGCATCCAAACCACTGATCTCTAAATAAAGACTGGATTGAGCTTTCTATTGTATCTGATGAGCTGATTTTGAAGCCTGCATATTTGCATAATGTAAAATTAACGAGAGATCATTAGAAACTCCGAGTTTGCAAGCAAATCAAACTGTGACGCTATAGCAAAATAGGTTTAGTGTCTGGCCAATATAGTTTCTTTGTTAACATTAAATTCATAAAATCTTCAACCTAATTTGACGTCTCATATCAGGCTTCTCTCACTGGATAATTAGAGCCAACGGCGGCCATTGCTAAGGGACCAAAGTCGCAGTGAATCCGTAGGAAGGTGATGAATCGTTTTACCCAGTAATTTGAAAAATGTTTTCTGGTCCTCTTTATAGTAATATTATTTTATTTTGTCGATGGTAAGAGCACATAAACCATCAAAAAACCTCATAGGATTCTCAGTTGGTCCCTTAGTAATGGCGGACTTCCGGCTTCATTTTCTGAACAAAAGTTGCTCGATCCAGTCTTTATTTAGAGATCAGTGGTGTAGACAGACTAGAATATTTTTCAATCCGATACCATGAATTTCATGCCTTCTCACGTCACAGCCAAATCTAGCTAGTACTTCTTTTGATTTTCAATCTTTTCATCTCTCTACAGTCTTAACTCAGCGTTTACAGCGGGAGCCAACGGCTCGAACGAAGCGAGTTCAAAAGATGCACGCAGCATATTGTCGCTCCACTGGATTGGGAAGTCATGCCCCTATTCCAGGGTACGTGCGAGTTGCTGGAGATAGCGGAAGAACACATTGGACCTTAAAGAGATAGTCAACCGAACTTCTACATGCAAGAATTGAAATTACTAGTGAAAATATTGTAATATTTATACAAATATTGAACATACTTCGTTTATATTAATATATTAAGTTTGCTAAAGGACATTGACAACAAAAAGTAGCTTTTAAACAAAAATTAAGTTTATCTAATATGAAAGAACTTGTAAAATGATAGCGAAACACCTTTTACAACTTTTCCGTATTTTACTTCGTTTTTGAAATATTTCAGTTTGTTTGATATGTAAATGAGATGGTCTCTGACGTCAGGTGCAGGGGAGAGAATTTCACTCATTAAAATATTAGTTCCATCTTCAAATTTGGTCCACAAATTTACTTGAAAATGTACGTATAATAACTCCTCATGATAATGAACGTTGTAAACTTAGCAATCACCGAGATATAAGACATTTTTTAATGTGTGAAAATTCTCTACCCTGCACCTGACGTCAGAGACCATCTCATTTACATATCAAACAAACTGAAATATTTCCAAAACGAAGTAAAATACGGAAAAGTTGTAAAAGGTGTTACTCTATCATTTTACGAGTTCTTTCATTTAGACAAACTTAATTTTTGTTGCCAATGTCCTTTAACGATAAAGTTAAATAAAAAAAATAAATAAATAAAAATATCATTTATTTGTGCTTTCATTATGTATGTTCAATTTAAATTTCCTAATTGATATTTCGAATTAATTATTCTGTACAAATTGTCTGAAAATCCAAAGCGTGTAATTTCGCTATGGAGGCAAATGTTCTCCCTATAGTTACTTGATAATTATCCTAAATAGATTTATAATTCACTTTGTCTTCTCATGCCCAAAGGAAAATTAAAATTTCCTAATTAACATTTAAGATGTCCCGAATTCGTCTCTTCTAATTGTCATATTATTATAAGTAATACCATGTTTGCCTGAATTTCGTATTTTCAAAAAGTGCTTATGAAATGAAAATGTTAGACTTATGTGATATTCAAATGAGATGACCTATGACGTCACATGGTTTGCACAACATAAAATAACATTTCGTAAACGCAAGCGGTGATTGGCTAACAGCCATGTTTATATAACTGTATATAAAGATGGATTTTTCCCGCCATTTTTATAAAATGGACTGTAAGACGAACCTTTGCTCACAAACAGCTAAAATGTCGATAAATATGTTCTGTGACAGCCAATAAGAAGAAAAACGAGAAGATTGGATGCTTTTCTTCACAGGTAGGAGCGTTTATGTTCATTTGAGCAGCCGACAACGCTGCCTAGCGTGAGTAAGGAGAATGTATATTTTCATCATTTTAATAAGAGTCTTATTACTTATTTCCTCAGTGTTATTTTATAAAAGAAATAGAAAACATCTTTCCGTGTTTACATACAGTTATAGAAACACTCGTAAAAGTTTGGGAGAACTCGAAATAGCGTGGAAACACTCGCCCTGTGGGCTCGTGTTCCCACTAATTTCTCGTTCTCCCAAACTTCCACTCGTGTTTCTATAACTGTATGTTTTCTATTTCTTAATTTTAACATATTGGAAATTTGTGTATATTTTTAAGATTATTGAAGGAAATCACTTGAAACTTTGAATGTGCATACAGACCACTAAACTGGAGAAAATCGTTCTAATTTTATGGTGGCCATGGTAAATGATTAGATTCCAGTCCTCTTGATTTCCAAAACAAAATTATTTGTTTTCGCTTCGCTGGGAAACATTTTCGAATTGGTACTGGTTGAGTAGATTTGCACTAACTTAACTAATTTGAAACGGAAGTTTGACGTTGGTGCAAAGCCTACTATGTCAGAAAACGAAGCTTTTCTTCAAAGAGACGCAGAGGTCTGGGAACTATACTATTACTATTGTAACATTAAAACGTAAACGATATTATTTCGTTTAGTTATCTGTATCGACATGCAAAGTTTGAAGTGATTTTATTCAATACTCTCAAAGACATACACGATTTTCCAAAATGTTAAAGGTGCAGTCCAGTCCGTTCTGCGCATGTGTAATATTTCAAACGTTGGGGACCCCACATGTCAACAAACTTTAACGGAATAGATTTGCGACAGTTCGAAAGCGAGTATTCGTCAAAGGTCGAAGACACGAGTGGTAGTTTGATATATTATCAACATTTAGGAACCAAACAGCTTCTTATAACACGCTTTTCAGGCGGAAAAGCTCAAGCGTGTGAAAAAAATCCGCAATACTTCATGTTCAATGTTTATATAATGCAATGTAAACGATGTAAACAGAAACTAGACATGCGGTGCAAACCATGTGACGTCATAGGTCATCTCATTTGAATATCACATAAGTCTAAATATCTCAAGAACTAAATGAAATATGGAAAAGCTGTAAATTGATATTCTTCGTTATTTGAAGAGTTCTTTCAAATAAGATAAACTTAATTTTCGTGTCATATACACTTGAAATGAACTCCTGAAATTATTAGGAATGGTAATTTAGAGCTCTTTCATATCTCACGTCGTTCTTGAGATATTTAGACTTCGTCAAGATGTTTCTACACTTTTAGAAAATTATGAAATTAGAAATAGCTGTGTGAAGTTGATCGTCCAGGTTGTTGTAGTCTTGAGAAAGACTATTGTTGGCGACTGACGTTTCGACGGCCTCAGCGGCGGTCATCTTCAGAGTCGAAACGTCAGTCACCAAAAATAGTCTTTCTCAAGACTACAACAACCTGGACGATCAACTTCACACATCTAATGATACTCCTAGGTTCAAACCATTTACTTTAAATTAGAAATAGTAAATTAATTTGGCATCGCTATTCCGATGTAATGATGTTAGGTGTCACGAAGTGTCGTACTGTGCAAAGTTTCAAGTGATTTCGTTGAATAATCTCAAAGAATACTTGAATTTCTAAAAATATAGAAACATCAAATAATTTCCCAACACAACCAGGTGATAAATCAGACATAATTTGACGCTACTCTGGCTTTAAAAAGTTTTTTGAATCGCCATGACGGTGATTTTTTACCAGAAGCTTATTTGCATCTTGTTAATAAATAACGTCATCGGTTCTATGAGGGTATAAATAAGGATCCCAACTTTACAACGATCAGCCCTGATGAAGACACCAAATTGGAGTGTCGAAACGGTGGGTCATGGACAGTAACTTTTAAAATTACGTTCAAAAAACTTTTTAAAGCCAGAGTAGCGTCAAACTATATCGGATTTATCACCTTATTTGTTGATAATTGGAATGTATTTTGGGTCGAATTAGTTTTAGGTATTAGGACAAATGAAATCGAGGTAAACATGGTATTATCTGGCCAAACCTGTCCAGATTAACGTTCTAAATCGACCTATAATTTTTCGTAATATACAAACCAAGTTCTTCATAGTTTCATTTTGGCCGACAATCTTCATGCAGGTAACGGAAACAAACTCACTTCGTTGCGCCTTTCTTGTAAGTTAAACGTTGAGTGAAATCTAACGAGATTGGATGAGTTTTGGTAACGTGGTCACAGGAACCTGTGGTGAAGTTGAAGAGAAATAATTTTATTAGACTAAAATGAAAAGTGGCTTGCTATATACCACTGATCTGCATAAAGCATCATAATCCAAACATGTTTTTGTAGGAAGTAATTTAGGTTTAACACTCACAAATGTAGCATAATGTCGAAAATGATGACAATAAGCCAGTTCATAATGTCGACTGCGCATCCAAAATGACGTGTTCTGCATCGGCATAAAACTTATTTCAATTCATAACATCAGGCTAAAACCACAATAGACATTTGCATTTCTATTTACACTTGCAAATTCGTTATACGGAATTCCCCAGCCTGATGTTATGAATTGAAATAAGTTTTATCCCGACGCAGAACGCGTCATTTTGATGCGCAGTCGACATTACAAACTGATTTATTATAGAGTTTTTGAGTTTGTCGATGACGTCAATGTGACGTCATCAAATTACGTCACCAGACCAAAGGAGTTGCCTACATATTGCACACTTATAAAATAACATTGAATTTATTGTCCACTCACGAAATATATTGGGCGCAACGGAATTACGACAAACACATCATACCTGAATGATCGAAGGAGACTGTACTGCTAACGCTGTCCAATGAAATGTTGTCTAAAATAACGACAAGAATATAGTAGGATTTAAAGTGTATACCAACCCTATACAAAATAATAAAAGTAATTAATGAGTACAGGAAAATTTTCGAGACAATATTAATTCAAACTTAAATTTAAATTTGTTTGTCTGTACAGTACAAAATGACAAGTTTTCACTTGACAAGTTTTCAGCACACACAGAACTTTCTCTATCTCGATATGATAACAGATTTTTGCAGTATGATAACATGTTTTTGCACTGTAATAACAGATGTTTGCACTGTGATAACAAGTTTTTGCACTGTGATAACCAATTTGTGCACTGTGATAACAGGTTTTTACGGATTAACTGCACTCGAATCAGCCAATCACAGTCGAGAAACATTTCCCTGTATAACGTGTTACAATTGTTCTAGACAGCATAGAATTTACTTTGAACTTGAACAACAACTGGAATAAGAACTGTGAACGATGTCAACAAGCAGTTCAGAGTCTGGCGACAGTTCAATAATCTTTTTTATTATTTATTTAAAATAATGCGTGATCGGTGATTGGCTAACAGCCAATGGTGAAATCGTCATATCAACTCATTGCCCTACCAAATATGGAGTTGTGACATCAATGGTGCAATATGACAAAAGATTATTGCACGATTGACGTCACCTGGTGCAATATGAAAAACTAATATTGCACGCTAGGATGTTTTTCCAACGATGCAGTTGTTAAATAGTTAATAAAGTTAATCTTTTAAATAAATAATAAAACAATTATTGAATTCGGTTTTCGCATGATATGAAGAATTATCAAGGCCTCAGTTTGTATTATCAGCCTTCGGCTTCGGCAGATAACACAAACTTCGGCCTTGATAATTCTTTTTATCATGCTCAACCTCATTCAATAATTGATAAATAAATGGTATTCAACATTGATCTGGGGGGCAAAGGGATTACAACATGATGGATTGACAAAGGAGTATGCGATTACCCTATATAATAAAGGCTCTAGCCAACTTATTTTAGCAACGATCGTAGTTATATAATGTTCTATCCTACGCTATTTCAGTTTTGGGGACGAGCACGGAGTGATGGGAAGAGATTCAGGGGCCTTGCCATTTCAGCAGGTAAGGGGCCCGTTTGTCCATGTGAACAGGTAATATTTGCAATTTGAGAACCGGATCCAGAACAACAAATAAGAAAAGATAGAAAAATTTATTTTGGAACATTTTTTCAGAACATAAGAAGCTGTTCCATTTCTGAGGACTTTGACGCAAGTTTTTGATATACTGCCTCGTTAGTAACAGCTTTCAGTAAATCAACTTCTACAGGACAAATCATTACTGCTTTCCAAATGGTGTTGACTAAGCAGAGATCTCAGTCGATTCTTGAAGAAGCGCAACTTTGAGAATGTTCTCTCGCTGGACTCAACTGTGCATGGGAGGGTGAACGCAGTTCTTAGACATTGGGTGTGTGACATTATGGGTGTGTATGGCCAGGGGGCAGGGCACAATGGTACATAGGCAAGTCCAAGCCTGGGAAGAGAGGAAAGAACTATACTGCATTTACACACCTGATATTTGAGAAGTTTGCGTTAGTTGCTGTTGAGTTATGAGATCTAGAAAGTACTTTGGAAGGAGAAAAAAATATTAGGGTTACCACTGAGCAGGGGTGGAAATATTCAAAATTTTCAACAGGACAGTTGTTCTTTACGGCAAAATATTTACAGGATATTTCAATATTCTGTGGGACAAACTTTATTGTATGCTAATTACTAACAGACCTGCCAAATCTTGCTGACATAATGTGTCGGTTTTGAATTATTGGCGGGTGGTGATGTCTGAGAATTAACAAGGTCCAACTGCACTTTGTACAGTTTTGAGAATTTTGCTTTGCTGTCATGGGCTTATGAATGATCAATAGCGTATAAACCACAACGCTGACCATAACCGTGGATCTATTATATCCCCATAAGATGAAGTACATACCCCAAAACTAGTACCAGACCTCGTGGAAGAGCCGATCAAGTTATGCGGTTGCAAGTTATGCGATTGGACGTTTTAGAACCTCTTGCACACAGCGTATTAAAGACTTATTAACCGAGTGCGAGGTCTGTACGGTAAAGTATTTGCCTGAGGTTTTCGTACAGACCGAGCGACGAAGGCGCGAGGTCTGTGCGAAAAAACCGAAGGCAAATACTTTACCATACAGACCAAGCAAACGAGGTTAATAAGACATTTATTATATGACTTTTGGTTCATTTTGTTCTCTGTTTTTAACGTTGTGTTTGTCTTCAGATGTTGCCGTTTACCTTACCTCTGAGCTTATTGATTTCGCTTCATGTTTACACGCGTTACTAGTCGTTAGGCATTCATTTTCTTCATTTATAGATAAACAGCTTTCAAGAAAAGCAGCACTAATGTTCCAGGACGTGTTATTGTTCGAACTTTTTCAACGAACATACTCAAATCCTCTTTTATTTTCATCTAAATCAACTCAGAAATTTTCCCGCCAAAACTTACCGGTCCGGAAAAGGCGTATTGCCCTCTCATAGCGCCGGGAGGGCAATACGCTTTTTTTCGGACCTCTCACGAACCAATCAGCGTGCGCAATCTTTCTTAGCCATATAATAATAACTGCTTATTGACCGAGCGCGAGGTCTGTACAGTGAAATATCGGACCGATGTTTTTATAGTACGGACCGAGCGAGCGAAGCGAGCCGAGGTCCGTGCATAAAAACAGAGGTCCGATATTTCACTGTACAGACCGAACAAGCGAGGTCAATAAGCAGTTTATTATATGGCCTAGACAAGAATTTTTTCAAAGCCTTTGTATTTGTAGAACTATTTATCCGAGTTTCGCTTGCCTTCCGCTTACCGAGCATTTGGTTGGCTTCTCTATTTTCATTACATGGTTTTGCTTTACACACACACAAAAATATAAACATTTATTCTCTGGATTCCAGAGAGTATTTGGCTCGTATTCATCGCCGTCAAGTTTACGTGCATCTATAAAGAATTTGCACAGCAAGTGATTTAATTCTTCGGGAGCAAGACATTCAATCTTTACGTTTTCCTTGTTTATTTTTTCAAGATAACGATAAAAAGATTTCATGTCGCTAGCGGTTTTCTTTAGTGTGTTCGCACTCTGTTGTTCTTTAATAAAATTCTCGATTTCTTGCTGACTATTTGATTCATGTTGGATTTCGTTGTTGTTTTCCTCCATACTTTCAAGTTTGTCAACGGTTTGAATTTCTAGGGCATTACCACCTTGCGTAATGCCCGACAATTTCCCGCTCAGGTCATTACGGCTTTTTCCGGACCGCAAATTAACCAATCAGCGTGCGTCATTTTGCTCAGCCATATAATAAAAGGTATTATTTCAGGTTAAATGCGGAGGGAAGAGTCATAATCCGTGGAAATGTGAAAATGCGTAACTTTAAGGTGATTTTAGTCATGCGGACGCGACAGCGGAAACAAAAGTAGAATGCGTGACTTTGACGCGGAATGCGGGACACTTGACAGGTCTGTACTAACTGTAAAATCAGGGAAATAATAACAAGTTTTTAGTTCACTAGCTAAGGGAGTTTCATCTCCTTCATTCGGTTCAATTGATTCGGTTCAATTATATTAAAACGCTTTACGAGCGTTTGTACAACCTCAAACGGCTATTTAAATCGCGTACTAACTTATTTTTCGTTGTCAATGTCCTTTAACAATTGTATAATAATCGATAAAGCCATACAGACATTGAAATGAAAAAAACCATGAAAAATGAAAAAATTCCATAACGTGTTTCCTTCGAAAGTAGGTTTTGAATAATGACGAAATTTGTTTAAAGTGCCCATGACCTCAAATACGATATTACTGATATAGATGCTATACATGAAGTGAAAAGTTGAATGCCAAAATATTTATGATTTGAGCTTTGCGTTGATGTGCTATAAAGATTTGTTTGTCAGAAATGCTAATGAGTGTGACGTCATTTACGGCATCATTTCGGATACAATATTCTACTGTTAAAGCAAATTAATATAACTCAAACGTTGATGATGTACTTGACCGCTATAGTAAAGATTTTATCAACTTTTTCACTCAAATCCTCAACCAGTCTATCACACGGAAAGCAGAAAAGAAAGCCAAATGCCGTAAATGACGTCACACTCCTTAGCATTTCAGACAAACAAACCTTTCTAGAACATCAACTCAAAGCTCAAATCATAAAATATTTTGATATTCAACTATTTACTTCATGTACAATATATATAAGTAATATCGTATTTGAGGTGATGGCACTTTAATTTTTTTCTTTATTATTCACCGTTAGTTATAAGCATTTGAAATTTTAGCGTGATGACGTCACAAGGTAGACCCACTATACCTGAGAAATATTAAAGTGTTGACATTTCATAAAGTATGACTTGCACAAAGACGAAACAAGGCAGCAATGATGTTTGTGTAGTTACCATGGAAACATACTAGGTTCCAGACCCTTTTATCCTTATTTCATCAAATGTAATTTTCTTGTTTTCTGGATACCTGCTGTTGACTTTGTTCTGGTTATGTATTTGGCATGACGTCCTTAATATGAGAAATTACAGTGTTTGTCTAAACAATGCCTCGTACTAAAACTAGAGCAAGTTTTCATTTACTCTTTTCAAGGGCCTGGAGCCTAGTTTATTACAATGGTGACCACAGAAAGTAGTTTATCACATAGCTTATTGTGGTAGTTGAAATGCTACTCAGTTTTGTAGTTCTCGTGCAAACACTTTACAAAATATCAAGACTTTGATATTTCTCTAGTACAGCATGTCCACCTTGTGACGTCATCACGCTAAAATTTCAAATGCTTATAACTAGACAACGGTGAATGATAAAGAAAAAATTTAAACAGATTTCGTCATTATTCAAAATCTACTTTCGAAGGAAAGACATTATGGAAACTGGATTTTTCTTACCAAAATTATGTGAACGTCAGAGCCCAAAATGCCTGAAGAGTCCAGGATATCTGCCATACGCTGGGGGAAAAAGAAAGAAATATCAAATATATCACGCTGCATAAAAACAATGTTAAAAGCGACCCCAAATGCGACACTAGAAATACGTTACGCAACAACCCCTCACCCGCTTACTGTTTGCAGCTTTTACAGTGTACATACAAAATATACGTGTTTCGCTGCTTTCAGTGTAGCTTGAAACAATCTGGATGAGTCTGGCTGGATACTTATACATTTGCGATCATCATTGACAACAAGGGGGTAGTGAGCATTGCATTATCGCTAACAAGGGGTAGTGAGCATTGCATTATCGCTAACAAGGGGTAGTGAGCATTGCATTATCGCTAACAAGGGGTAGTGAGCATTGCATTATCGCTAACAAGGGGTAGTGAGCATTGCATTATCGCTAACAAGGGGTAGTGAGCATTGCATTATCGCTAACAAGGGGTAGTGAGCATTGCATTATCGCTAACAAGGGGTAGTGAGCATCGCATTATCGCTAACAAGGGGTAGTGAGCATTGCATTATCGCTAACAAGGGGTAGTGAGCATTGCATTATCGCTAACAAGGGGTAGTGAGCATTGCATTATCGCTAAAGGACACCCACGCTACTTCACGGAGTACTCAACAACGCCCAAGTGAAATGTATATATATATATATATATATATATATATATATATATATATATATATATAAAATAAGTCGTGTCTTACGCACGCTGTGATTGGTCAGTTACCGTGTTTATATCAGGCTATATAACATGGATGGATTACGCCATCGTGATACGCCATCATACGCCATCAATTAGCCATGATACGCCATGAATTAGCCATCATACGCCATCAATTAGACATCACGGCGCCATCATACGCAGTAAGGAGAATTTACGTGTTGATAAAAAAGATATTTGTACATTTTATTTGCTTTCTACGGGTTATTTTATAAAAGAAATAGAAAACATTTTTATCCGTGTTTCCATACGTTATATAAACACTCGTGGAAGTTTGGGAGAACTCGAAATCGCGTGATTTCTCGTTCTCCCAAACTTCCACTCGTGTTTATATAACTGTATGTAAACACGGAAAATGTTTTCTATTTCTTAAATAACATTTCATCTCATCATATATATATATATGTAATATTTGAACAACGACAGCGAGTGTTTCACCGGGATATCCAAACACGAGAAAACAATGTATGAAAACACGAGCGCGTAGCGCGAGTGTTTTTGTTAATTGTTTTCGAGTGTTTGGATATCCCGGTGGGACACGAGCTGGAGTTGTTTAAATAGCTTCTCAAATGAACACAAGTATAGGTTATATTTGATTGGATGATATTCTCTCATGGGAGGGTTATGTTAATAGTTGAACACTACAATACATTTGATCGGCATACGTAATTAGGATATTTGAGGAAGATCACTAGTGATCTTCCTGAAATATCCTAATTACGTATGCCGATCAAATGTATTGTAGTGTTCTGAGACACGGTGTTTGACTTAGTTATCCAAATGCAATCCCGTGACTAGATGGGTCTTTATTATTGGATAATTAGCTCATGAATTATTAATGAGTTTGAGAAATATATTTATAAAATGAATCAGCATCTTTAACCCAGGATAAAACATCAATGTTTTATCAAAGTTAACTTGCTGATTAATAAAACATCAATGTTTTATCAAAGTTAACTTGCTCAAATTGAGCTTTTTCGGAGTTAAAATAATTTGTTTGTACCGTTTCTACAACTTCCAAACAAAGTATGTATTATATATTCTACTCATTTTACAAGTTCGTTAAAACATTCGCGGTCGATGTTTATGGGCAGTTACAAACACAAAGATTCCATGGATTCGTACCTCAATAGATAAATCCCTGGGAACAAGTAACATGTCCTTCCTAAAAACAGAAAAACAGTCTACAATCAAGAAATCTATAAATAGTGTTTCTTGGAGCATCATTCGTCATGTTCGTTGAAGTTATATATATATATATATAAACGCAGTTTTCTCTGTTTACACGTGGAGGATGTCGTTGTCATGTTATCTGCTTCCATCGTATCATGTCTATTGCGTCTGTCCTCTTTAACCCTATTGTACTCTGCACAAGGTGATAAATCAGACATAGTTTGACACTACTCTGGCTTTAAAAAGTTTTTGAACGTAACTCTAAAAGTTACTGTCCATGACCCAACGTTTCGACACTCCAATCTAGTGTCTTCATCCGGGGTGATCGTTGTAAAGTTAGGATCCCTATTTATACCCTCATTTTTTTTTAAAAAGGAAAAGACTGCTTTGTCAGAGCACGCGTGCGTAACCAACCATGAGATTGCGTGGTAAAATTCCAAAGTTATTTACCACTATTAACCCGCGGTACCATCAGAGACGTTGTCTGGAGGCTTGGCATATCAATAGCGCCCACGCCCCATTGAATCGCGATGACGGTGGTTTATTACCAGAAGCTTATTTGCATCTTGTTAAAGGACATTGGCAACAAAAATTAAGTTTGTCTAATATGAAAGAACTCGTAAAATGATAGAGTAACACCTTTTACAACTTTTCCGTATTTTACTTCGTTTTTGAAATATCTCAGTTTGTTTGATATGTAAATGAGATGGTCTCTGACGTCAGGTGTGGGGTAGAGAATTTTCACTCATTAAAAAATATCTTATATCTCAGTGATTGCTAAGTTTACAACGTTCATTATCATGGGGAGTTATTATACGCACATTTTCAAGTAAATTTGTGGAACAAACTTTAAGATGGAACTAATATTTTAATGAGTGAAAATTCTCCACCCCACACCTGACGTCAGACATCATATCATTAAGTTGCAAAAGGTGTTGCTCTTTCATTTTACGAGTTCTTTCATATTAGACAAACTTAATTTTTGTTGCCAATGTCCTTTAATAGATAACGTCATCATCGATTCTATGAGGGTATAAATAGGGATCCTAACTTTAGAACGATCACCCCTGATGAAGACACTAGATTGGAGTGTCGAAACGTTGGGTCATGGACAGTAACTTTTAAAGTTACGTTCAAAAAACTTTTTAAAGCCAGAGTAGCGTCTGACATATCTTTGAATTAATTTTTTAATCACTCCATGAAAACGAAAGGTTACTAAATGTTGAAAATGTAAAATTCTGATCTTTTAAGACAACATTCATGAGTTCCTTTTCATCCAATTGCTTTTGCTCGCACAATTCAGTCGCATTAACAGCCGAGAGTGATTTTTGCGTAAGTAAAGAGAATTTACATTTTCATGATTAAAATAAATAAAACATATTCCTGCTACGGTACCTATTTTAAAAATTTAATTTTATAAAGGAAAGGAAATATGGGCGAATCAATAAAAAATATAAATTAATTCTTACATACCATGAGAGGTTTGCATCCTCGTTGGAATATCGAAACGACATTGCAAAATAACAGACAAAAACTTTCAGACTTATATCGAGGTAGACACTGAAAAAAAGTTAGAAGGGAACTGTAAGACAAAAAAGCAATAATATTTAAATCAAAGATCTTCAAGTGTTATGTTTACAAATGTTAATTTGACGATATTATTATAATTATTCTAATTATTCTAATAATTACAATTATTCTAATTATTCTAATTATTCTAATTATTCTAAGTGTTCTAATTATTCTAATTATTCTAATAATTATAATTATTCTAATTCTAATAATTATAATTATTATAATAATTATAATTATTCTAATTATTCTAATTATTCTAATTATTCTAATTATTCTAATTATTCTAATTATAAATATTCTAATAATTATAATTATTATTACAAAAAATTAACACTAACCTGTGAATATGAGCAAGGAATAACGCGTCGTCCTAATAGAAATATGAGACGTATTTTTAAAGAAAGTTCTATAATGGGAAGCAACACATCATCATAGTATACCGTAAATCTCCGAAAATAAACCATGGGCTTATCTTTGTTCCGAGAACTTTTTTATGGTCTTTTTTGATGGTCGATAGATATTGAGTAGCGACGAGTGACGTGATGATTCATTCTTAATTTCTACGAGGCGATACTTAACTCGTTGGTTAGCGTCTAAGGTGTGGTGAACTTATTTTCCAGGCGTGTTTATTTTCGGGGGCTTATTCTCGGAGGGTTATTTTCGGGGGCATATTCTCGGCGGGTTATTTTCGGGGGCTTATTCTCGGCGGGTTATTTTCGGGGGCTTATTTTCGGAGGTTTATTCTCGGCGGGTTATTTTCGGTGGTTTATTCTCGGAGGGTTATTTTCGGGGGCTTATTCTCGGCGGGTTATATCCGGGGGCTTATTCTCGGTGGGTTATTTTCGGGGGCTTAAGCCCGTTTTCCACTTCAACCGTATCGTACCGAAACGTAGCGTATTTTTGTTTCGTGAGCACTAGAGCAAAACTCGACACAAAAGAAAACGCTACGGTACGTTACGACTTACGTTACGGTTGAAGTGGAAAACGGACTTTATTCACGGAGGTTTACGGTATTGACAGTACCGAAAAAGATGGCGGCTGTACATTATCAATGCTTTGCGACCTTCAATCACCTGTAATAACAGCTAAACATTGTTTACCTTGTAAACATGAATTAAATACGTAAAAGCTTCCTTTTACTAAACTTAATCTTTTTGAAACTCTATCTTCTGCTATTTCTACGAGATTCAACGTTTACTACGCGCAAGGAATTATCGTTAAATGTGCCAGTCGGCATCGCTTTCGGTACTGTCAATTCTGGTTCACACATACCTTCCAACAATATCTTGATGCTAGCATCTCATTCAAAAATTTCCCCTATATATTGGAAGAATAATTTTGTCAAATATTGTGAATAGTCTGATAGCCAGAGACGGTATGGGATTTCATCGTTTCCTAGATTTTTTCCGAAAAGCTCAGCTAGACCTTGCAGAAGAGTTTTTGTCTCTTCAACGTCGCTCGCGCTGTATAGGTACTGCTTTATCATTAATAAATCTCACCTGATAAGGTGGCGTTGTGACACAACCAGACTCGAAATCCAACGTTGAAATATATCTCTGCGGCAAAAAGAAAATGATATATAAATGAGGGAATTGAATAAGGCGATTATGAAACGCAAAAATCGTGGGAATTGAGATACAGAAGTGTAATTTAAAACAAAATATAAGCATAGTCAAACACAACATATATAATCAGTCTATGATTAGTCATTCTTCGTAATGATGGTGAAAAAAACCCATGGCCAAGGCACTCAACCACTTTGGTTTCATAATCATAAATCGTAAGGTCCCTGTTTTGCTACCTCGACAGAATTTGGTAAGACGTTCAACTGTTTTGATTTTGATAATCCAACCAGCTTAAATCTAAAAATAAGAAACAATTATTTTAAGAGAAACAGACCAATACAGGACTATACGAGCAAATACATTGCCCTGACGAGCGAATACATTGCCCTGACGAACAAATACATTGCCCTGACGAACAAATACATTGCCCTGACGAGCGAATACATTGCCCTGACGAGCAAATATACATTTCCCTGACAAGCAAATACATTGCCCTGACGAGCAAATACATTGCCCTGACGAGCAAATACATTACCCTGACGAGCAAATACATTGCTCTGACGAGCAAATAGATTGCCCTGACGAGCAAATACATTGCCCTGACGAGCGAATACATTGCCCTGACGAACAAATACATTACCCTGACGAACAAATACATTGCCCTGACGAACAAATACATTGCCCTGACGAGCGAATACATTGCCCTGACGAGCAAATACATTGCCCTGACGAGCAAATACATTGCCCTGACGAACAAATACATTGCCCTGACGAACAAATACATTGCCCTGACGAGCGAATACATTGCCCTGACGAACAAATACATTGCCCTGACGAGCAAATACATTGCCCTGCAGACGAGCGAATACATTGGCCTGCAGACGAGCAAATACATTGCCCTGACGAGCAAATACATTGCCCTGACGAGCAAATACATTGCCCTGACGAGCAAATACATTATCCTGACGAGCAAATACATTACCCTGACGAGCAAATACATTACCCTGACGAGCAAATACATTGCTCTGACGAGCAAATACATTACCCTGACGAGCAAATACATTGCCCTGACGAGCAAATACATTGCCCTGACGAGCAAATACATTAACCTGACGAGCAAATACATTGCTCTGACGAGCAAATACATTGCCCTGACGAGCAAATACATTGCCCTGACGAGCAAATACATTGCCCTGACGAGCAAATACATTGCCCTGACGAGCAAATACATTGCCCTGACGAGCAAATACACTGCCCTGACGAGCAAATACATTGCCCTGACGAGCAAATACATTGCTCTGACGAGCAAATGCATTGCTCTGACGAGCACATACATTGCCCTGACGAGCAAATACATTACCCTGACGAGCAAATACATTACCCTGACGAGCAAATACATTACCCTGACGAGCAAATACATTGCCCTGACGAGCAAAACATTGCCCTGACGAGCAAATACATTGCTCTGACGAGCAAATGCATTGCTCTGACGAGCAAATACATTGCCCTGACGAGCAAATACATTGCCCTGACGAGCAAATACTTTGCCCTTGACGAGCAAATACATTGCCCTGTCGAGCAAATACATTGCCCTGATGAGCAAATACCAAATACATTGCTGTAACTGAATTGAATATTGAATATTATATATTTATTTCTTATTTTGATAGACATTTGAATTATTGATTAAAAACTATAGTCCTTTCTCACCTTCCTAAATCCGTCAATTTCAGCGGCTTTGTTCTCCATAGTACAACTCCATGACAGCCCCTAAAATAACACACATGGAACGTATGAAGCTCTTCAACAATTTTAAAATGTGAAATGCTTTCATGTTGCGGACACTCTAGTGGTGAGTTATATCGAGTCAGTAAATTACTAATATAAATAGTTTAGTTTAGTTTAGTTTAGTTTATTAGATTTATCACTCTTTTAGGTGAATGGATCCAAGGCCTATACGAGTTAAGGTCGTTATCCGAGAAGACCCGAAAGTCTTACCATTTACTGAGATTATTGCAAAGGCAGCACTTTCTCCTCAATTATTTTTAAGACCCTGAGTGGAGGTCCGACCCAGGATTTAAACCTGTGTCTCCCAGCTCATAGAAATGTGTGGTGACCACTAGACCACATAGGTGCCTGGTCATGTAAAGCTTTGAAAGTAATCAACAGTATCTTGAAAATAATCCTTCATGATTTTACTGACAACCAGTGAAGATTACTAAGCACAGGGGAGATGTGATCTGATTTTTTAACCCCTGCAACAAGTCTGGCAGCTGTATTCTGAATTCTCTGTAACTTGCTCAATTCAGCTTCTGGTAATCGTAAGTCATCAACGATGCTATTGCAACTGTCGAGTCTAGATGTTATAAATACGTACAAATGCTTACATTAAGACAACGGCAAACGATAAATAAAAAATTTGAGTGGGATTCTCATTATTCCAATCATACTTTTGAAGGACAAACAATGTCGCACATATTTAACAAATAGATTCCATTTTGCCGTTGTCTGTTCAGTTATAGATGCACAGATGACGTCAGAACGTGGTAAGAACAAAAAAGTGGCCCACGAGACGATAGTCGAGTGGGTCACTGATGTTCTTACCACGTTCTGACGTCATCTGTGCATCTATAACTGAACAGACAACGGCAAAATGTAATCTATTTGTTTTATAGAATAAAAATTGAAGACAAACCATTCAAAATGTTTATTGAAGAGCCTGCGGATTTCTGGGGCATGGAAAAAGACAAGCAGTCAGCTGACGTGAGCTGTGCGTCTGTTCTCTAATAGATCATGGTTAACAACCAATGAGAATACGCACATAGTAAACAGTTTATTGTATATTTACCTATAGTCTCCGGGTACAAACAACCACAGTGCAGTAATAAGAGAACAAACATTCCTATTAAAAGACAAATAAATTACAATTATGAAAGATTTAATAGAAAATAATAAAATTTGCATTTTACATGATTAGATTTAGATTTATTAAAAATACTTGAATGGCAATTTTACAATTTTATCATATAAAAGTACAATTATATAAAAGTACAAGTACAAGTTCAAGTGCAAGTGCAAGTAGAAGTAGAAGTAAGTACAAGTACAAATGCAAGTACAAGTGCAAGTACAAGTACAAGTGCAAGTGTGCAAGTGCAAGTGCAAGTGCAAGTGCGCAAGTGCGCAAGTGCGCAAGTGTGCAAGTGCATGTGCTAGTGCAAGTGCTAGTGCTAGTGCTAATGCTAATGCAAGTAGAAGTAGAAGTGCAAGTGCTAGTGCAAGTACAAATGCTAGTGCAACTGTGCAAGTGTGCAAGTGCAAGTGCGCAAGTGTGCAAGTGTGCAAGTGTGCAAGTACAAGTGCAAGCGTACAAGCGTGCAAGCGTACAAGCGTACAAGCGTACAAGTAGAAGTTGAAGTATAAGTTGAAGTATAAGTATGTGTATGTATAGGTATAAAAGTCATTTATTTTTTAATACATACAGTTCCCCATTTGAGCATTGATCACCATTTTTACCTTTGATGGCGAGGCTCTGCGAGTATAACCACAGTTCTACCACGAAGTAAGGCATAAAGCAAATGAACCAGGCAACCATATTTTCTAAATATTCGAAGAATGCCACCACCTGCAAGACACATTTCGAGAATTAACCAAGTTCTTTTCATATATAACAATAGACATCACGCCACTATTTAATTACCCGTCTTCATGTTTGGAAAACTGAAAGGGGAGAACTGAAAGCCCGCGGGATAAATTATCTATCATTCTATTCCCATCCATCAAGCAGTACCTGGACCATCGGCCTTTCTACGACAAAGCTGCTGAGCATAACATTGAACAAATATTCGATCAAACCTATCAAACAAAAAGGAAACAACGCATCACTATCATGCCACAATTAATTTGATATTGGAAACACTGTTAAAGTGCCCCTAACCTCAAAATGTTTTACTGTCTTATTTGGAAGAACTTTTGAAATGATAAAGTAACTTCTTTTGAAGATTTTCACTTCTTCGCTTTCTTTGTGAGATATATCAGTTTGTTTGATATGCAAATATCTGGAATTTCGTCACACATGCATAATGAGTTATCAGAGAATGTTATATATCTTTGTATCGATGAAATAAAAACACTAAAGTGTGAATAACACGTGTGTGCATTTCTCCCACAACACCACACTTCTTGATTTTAAAGGATTTCGTTCGAGAATGAAAGAGATATACACATTTCTCCAATAAGTCATTATGCATGTGTGACGAAATTCCATACATTTGCATATCAAACAAACTGATATATCTCAAAAAGAAAGCAAAGAAACGAAAATCTTCAAAAGAAGTTACTTTATAATTTTAAAAGTTCTTCCAAACAAGACAATAAAATATTTTGAGGTTATGGGCACTTTAAAGGACATTGGCAACAAAAATTAAGTTTGTCTAATATGAAAGAACTCGCAAAATGATAGAGTAAGACCTTTTACAACGTTTCCGTATTTTACTTCGTTTTTGAAATATTTCAGTTTGTTTGATATGTAAATGAATGGTCTCTGACGTCATGTGCAGGTAGAGAATTTTCACTCATTAAAAAATGTCTTATATCTCAGTGATTGCTAAGTTTACAACGTTCATTATCATGAGGAGTTATTATACGCACATTTTCAAGTAAATTTCTGGAACAAACTTGAAGATGGAACTAATATTTAATGAGTGAAAATTCTCTACCCTGCACCTGACGTCAGAGACCATCTCATTTACATATCAAACAAACTGAAATATTTCAAAAACGAAGTAAAATACGGAAAAGTTGTAAAAGGTGTTACTCTATCATTTTACGAGTTCTTTTATATTAGATTAGACAAACTTAATTTTTGTTGCCAATGTCCTTTAACTCTAAGATTACTTAGAATGCTTTGGATGGAATGCTTTGACCGACCGCTCCAAACATATGCAAGTAATTGTTTGCCCAATCATAATACTTCTGTTACATGTTCAAAGACAGTGAGATGTTGAAAAAGAGATTTGAAAAAGATTGAAATATTGTTGAGAAAGGGATTTCATGCCCTTTGATCTCACCAATTCGCAACTTGTGTATTATTGTGTTCAGTGATAACCAGGCTTTTATTCAAGCGGACGTCCTATTGACTAAGTTTGGTCTCTAAACCAACTTCAAGCGTGATTTTCACCCCTCAAAGTCAAAGAAAATGCATTTCAGATACCGTAGAATCCCGCTTATAAGCCCCCCGGTTATAAGCCCATCTGTTTGGTAACAGAAAATACCTTCCGGTTATAAGCCCCCTGGATATAAGTCCACCTTCCATTAGCACCTTTTATAGTAAAAATAACAACGAAAAAAACAGAGAAACAGCGCAACTAGCGTTGAAACAAAACTTTTACTGAAAATATGTTTCAACAATTCAGCATTCTCATTATGGCAAGTTAATTGGTTAACTTTGCTGTAGGTGACATTACTAAAATTTCAGAGTTCAGTACTTCAGTTGGCGTTATGATGTCTCCTTACGACGCATTTTGTGCTTCTCGTATTCTTTTCACATCGACTTTGTGCTTTTTGTCCCCAAATATTAAGTAAACACATGGTAATTCAATGCCGACGATTTTCATTTTGACAGTGATGACGATGACGACGACGACGAAGATCATTTCGAGGCAGCTACATAACTTGTGTAGCTAATTTTGTTATAGACATACGCGACGTTACTATTTGTTACTTTTATAGAAATTTGAAGCGGTATAACTTGAACTTTTAAGTTGCGCCGGGTTTTTAATAACGTTTCATATGGAATGGATTGTTTTTGGAATGGTTCCCTGGGCAAAATCAGAAATCATCTTTATTTGTTATTGTTTTTGCACTTGTGATATTAAGCAAAACGTCGAGCAATAAAGTGCCAACATAGTTTGTCTGTTGCGTTTTGAAACGTTTTTTCTATCCCGCTTATTTACCCTCCCGGTTATAAGCCCCCCCGGTTATAAGCCCACTCAAAACCCCTTACGAAGTTGTATAAGCCCAGGGCTTATAAGCGAGATTCTACGGTGTCTCATATTAGTCCCAGATGGCCACGCCTACCAAAACCTTTGGACGGTCGTGTCTCTTTAGTATACCAAAAAGGTCGAAATGTGGAGCCACGACCACCTTTGGACGGCCAGTTTTGGAATCCTGGCTAAAAACCTTGTGATAACTCTGGCGTTTTGAAATCAGGTATTCTTAGTAAATTGGAGGAGAGTTTTCGTGTATAAGGCCAAATCAAAGGCAGCATCCAATTATACCATGTTCTAAGGATTTGTGGTGAAGGAAGAGTGTTGAAATATATACATTTTAAGACCAAACCGGGACCAGTTGCGAAAAATGCAACTTAGAGGCCTTCCGGCTAGAATTGAACTAGCCTACGATGCTATAGTGCAGTGCTCTGACCACTGAGCTACGGAGGCCGTTGCCGAGAGACTATAGTTACGAGTTCTGTATATATAGTGGTGGTAATGCCGGGATAAGATTTGGATATATTACTTGTAATTCACTATACCATTTAGGTAAACACGTATATATATATATAAACAAGATCTACCCATCATAAACAGCTGCTCCATCTTGATCATTGTCACTGTCGTGGCTGCACACATCATTGTGGATGACTCTGTACTGTGGTGTAGAACAGAGTTGCAAATTGTGAATGACAGCCCAATAATGGGAACAATCCGTCCGTGTATTGTCCAACGGCGACCTAAATGGATCGTTAAAGTCCTTCATGACCCTACTCTGTGATTCAATGGCTGACACCTGTCTCGAGAAGGCCCGTGGTGGTCTATTTGTAAACCGAGGCAAGTCGCCGGTACTTTTACTGTACATGTTCATGGCTCCAAGGGTTACGAATGCAGATTTGTCGCGGTCTACTATGTTCACAGCTGTTGTCGCCGTGAAAGAATTCTCTGTTTCATTCTCAAGGTGAGGATGTTCGAACGATTGCCGGCTGGTTCCATTGTTGGTATAGTTTGTGGCAGTTGTTGTCTCGCTTGCATCGGCTGTGCTACAGGTGCTACAGGCATCACAGTCATTTCCTCCCAGCAAGTCTTCGTTAGTTCTGTGATGAAAAGAAGATATTTAAAAGTGAACTGAAAAAACACCAATTTAATTATCGTGTAGATTGGCCTTTAGAAGTTCATATAAGTTTATAATAGTAATGTAATGTAATGTAATGTAATGTAATGTAATGTAATGTAATGTAATGTAATGTAATGTAATGTAATGTAATGTAATGTAATGTAATATAATGCACTGTAATGTGTTGTAATGCAATGCAATGCAATGCAATGCAATGCAATGCAATGCAATGCAATGCAATGCAATGCAATGCAATGCAATGCAATGCAATGCAATGCAATGCAATGCAATGCAATGCAACGTGTTGTAATGCAATGCAATGCAATGCAATGCAATGCAATGCAATGCAATGCAATGCAATGCAATGCAATGCAATGCAATGCAATGCAATGCAATGCAATGCAATGCAATGCAATGCAATGCAATGCAATGCAATGCAACGTGTTGCAATGCAATGCAATGCAATGCAATGCAATGTTAATAAATTGATTTCCTACTCATGCTTTAACGCAAACTCAGAAAAAAGGTTTCTGAGCCCCAGACGGGAATCGAACCCGTAACCTTCTGATTAGACGCTCTAACCATTGAGCTACCAGAACTCAAATGGCAGAGCGAAGGCTACGTTGTGTACTAGTTCGTACGTGCGACATAGCTACTACTAAATCAGCAGTCTCCACGACCAAGCTGCAAGTCATATTCATTTAATATACATATATACAAAACATATAAAAGATATACAGACTTATTCTACTATTCACTTCATGTAGAATCTATATCAGCAATATCTCGTATTTGGGATTATAGCCAAAGTAATTACAGGGACAGTATGCTTTCAGGATTCTAAGCCATAATAGTAAAATTGTGAAACTTACACAGGGCGAAAGGGTGAGTAAACAATAAGCTTATGATCGCTTTCGAATATTTCTTGTTTCTGTTCATCCTCATCACAGCAAGACTTAAATGATGCTGTACTTGCTGCACTGCGAACACTGCCATACTACAAAAATAATTAAAATACATAAAATAACATTTAATTACATATATTTAGCAGTATCCATACACACACAATTATACACAAAGCTATGAAGACATAAAAAACGAACGAAAATGAATATAATAAACAGACAAAAACAACGATATAGTAGACAGACGATACATGGACGATCATCAAGCTCTAATACTCAGAAACATTTTCTGAGTCCCGGACAGGAATCGAACTTGTAACCTTCTGATTGCCGATGACGAGACGAATTATAGAGAGAGAGAGAGCACTCTGGAGCTATGCGCGCTTCACGTTATCTGGACGTGCTGATAGCCGATGCTGTCCCACATGCGGTTGTCACTGGCGTTCGCATCATAGTCAATCAAGATATGGTCTGGAAACTCAGCTAAAGTCTTTGTTCTATCTTTTTGTTCGTCTTTATGCAATTTTGTGCACGGTGCACGGTCACTGAACCTATTGTATTTTAGTATAATGAAGCAATCATCCAATAGAATCGTTTGGGTTTAATCGCTCAACCGTGTTGTTTAAATATTAATAAACCTAAAACAAAGAATGGGCACGGTGTAAGGTACGGTTCAACATCAAAACGTAGCTCATTATAGTCGCTTTGAAGTTTGCCGAGTTTCCAGACCATATCTCGATTGACTATGTTCGCATGTGTATAAGTATCTGGCTACACTCATCAAGATTGTTCCAAGCTACACATGATAAGCTATGGTACAGAGAAACTATGTACGCTCCTCCACTTCGGTGTTGTTGAGCACTTTGTGAAATGTCTGTGCTCAAAACAATGGCAGAAAACTCATTGTCTATGAGTGAATAGTCGACTCAGGCTTCACCTTCGTTGACTATTCGCTCATAGACAACTCGGACAGATGTACAGGAGACGTCAGAATGTAGTAAGAACATCAGTGAGCCACTTTTTTGTTCTTACCACGTTCTGTCGTCATCTGTTGCATCCATAACTGAACAGACAACGGCAAAATGGAATCTATTTGTTAAATATAGTGAAAAGTGTTTGAAGAGTTGAAATACAAGTAGATAATCAAAATGTATTGGGTGGCGCAAACGTTGGAGACGAAATAGGCCCGCAGTCCGGTTATATATAGAGGTCAGTGCCCTGTACCCATTCGTGCTTCCGTTCATTCAATGTATTATCATAATCAAATGTATAGAGCACTCGTACCGTATCTATGGTAGCGCTAGTTCCAGATGATTTTATCGATGAACTGAAACGATAAAAGGAAACCAAGATAGTTACAGGTAATAATAATAATAATAATAATAATAATAATAATAATAATAATATTTTTTTAAACAGCGTAACACTGTTCACAAAAACTATACATTAAGTCTTCCTGACCGGCCCAGTCAAAATGGGTCGTAGAAGACCCACAAAGTCGTCAATCGAAAAACACGGCACACGGTAACGCAAGATTAAAAATTGAAATTCGACAAGCGCCAGGAACATCAGATCCACGCACACGCCAAGTTTGATTTGATTTCATAAACAACTCTGCGATTGGTGGCATTTTGAGTTTTCAAAATTCTACGAGGGCGTGCAAGATGATAATTAATGCTAATTTATATTAACATAATGTGTTTTGTTCGGGAAATTTAAAAGCACAAGTAAAAGCCGGTTTATTTGGCTTTCAGAAAATGTATAGCTTTCGCAACAGTTATGGTTATTTCAAGAGATATCAATAGAACAAAGAGGTGGTTCAATTTTGGATGTTTTTCAGCCTGTCAGGAAAGAGTTAATGTAATGTAAAATGTAACAAAATACACTTACAGATTGATGTCTTTTAGAAAGTTCATTACAAAGCTACCTCCAATGATAAACGCCGACGAATATGAATCTAAAATATGAAATATTACATCACCCCAATATGAGTAGTCTATATAGAAATGCAAAAACTGTGGAAATTACAACATACCAAGCAATGGTGTTTCTTCTTTCACTACAGACAATACTTCAAACGGCTGATAAAAATGCTAAAAATGAACAGAATTCCATATTTCAAGTGTTATTTCGGAGTCGTAAAAGATGCTGAAAATGAACGACCTCAAGTGACGAAAACGTTTTCAATATTGAACAGGATATTTGCTGCATTTCTGATTGATTTTATTAGATATTAATGTGATTACAAAAAATACTCAAACGGAAAGAGCGCGAACGGGACTCGAGGACCCATGCGAGGCACCTTCCCGTTGGAATTAAAAATAGATGCATAAGAACAACCAAAAAGTCAATACATAAAGTCATAGACCAACTGCTCGGAATTCACGATGCACCGACACACACGCACAGCCCCATTCCCATTCTTCCGAACTCCACTGAAAGAACAAAATGAATAAAACTGAGTGGAATTCAAAAGAACGAGGTAGAAGCTGTGCACATACAACGATGCTCCATGGAATCTAAGCAGCTGGTACATCAGAAAACTACTCTCAGTGACAGGAGCAGTTACGGTATAAATGGTCATTATACCGTCAATATTATACCGTACAAGTCATATCAATGTCAAAAATGGATGTCAGTAATGATAAATAAGTATCGAGTAAAAATATTTTGAATGTTGCAAGACTGCAGAGACTATTGGGTGGTGCTATTTTACAAACAGAATTCCAGAGGGAGGTGAAAATCAAATTTCATGCAAATATGAAATGAAAAATGTCATCTGTAGAAAACATTTCGCATGTGAAATTTTCATTTCATATGTGAAAAGCGGATTTCGTGCCAGCCAAAATACAAATGTAGTTCATATGAAAGATCTTAATGACTTTAGTTTATTTCCAAAGTTTCAGCATTCCTATCAATTTAGTTAAGAAGATATGGCTAGTTGAAGTTGAAAATTCGAGGATTTTGACGCCATATTGGTTTTTAAAAAATGCCGTCATTGAGTGCTTCTTTATCGGCAGTGGAGTTGTTTTGATGGCGATCATACAGTGATAGCTGTTGTGAATGCTCTTTGGATGAAAATTAGTCGAAATAAACTATTTAGTTCCTCATGCAGGAAAGTTGAGGAGCTTCTTAGGCATAATACGAGATAGATTACTTTTAAATAAAAGGCCTTTAAGAATAATGTTTAGAAACGTTAATAGTTTTACGGTATCTGCTCTTGTACTCGAGAAATAACGTTTTCATTCTCGTATTTTATGCTTCTGGACGCCGCCATTTTGAGTTTGCTCGACGGCTCAAGATTGATGTACAGCGGTGGTTTTCTTTTCAATGTTGACGTCATTGAGTGCTTGTCTTTTGTTCCTTGCACTCAAGTAACGTCAAAATTGAAAAGAAACCCTCGAGTCTGAGCCGTGAAGAAAACTGGAAAATGGCGGCGTCCAGAAGCATAAAATACGATAATGAAAACGTTATTTGTCGAGTACAAGAGCAGATACCGTAAAACTATAAACATTATACTGAAAGGCCTTTTATTTAAAAGTAATTATATTTTGAGCACAGTTCCCCTTTAAACAAATGAATATCAAAATATCATACGTGGGAAAACATTTTCACATGACATTTTTCAGAGATAGTTTGACGCTACTTTAAAAGTTACTGTCCATGACCGTATTGGAGGATCGTATCGCGGAGAGGAATATCAAGGATCGTATTGTTCCATTCCGTGTAATGACTGTGATCAGGAGTACATCGGTCAGACTAAACGTCAGTTTCGTACGCGTTTAAAAGAACACCAAAAGGCTGTTTTCTTTTGAAAAAAGGAAAATTCTGCTTTGTCGGAGCACGCGTGCGTAACCAACCATGAGATTGCGTGGGAAAATTCCAAAATTATTACCACTAATCAGCGGTACCATCAGAGACGTTGTCTGGAGGCTTGGCATATCAATAGCGCCCACGCCCCATTGAATCGCGATAACGGTGGTTTATTACCAGAAGCTTATTTGCATCTTGTTAATAGATAACGTCATCATCGGTTCTATGAGAGTATAAATAGGTATCCTAACTTTACAATGATCACCCCTGATGAAGACACTAGATTGGAGTGTCAAAACGTTGGGTCATGGACATTCAAAAAACGTTTTAAAACCAGAGTAGCGTCAAACTATGTCTGATTTATCACCTGGTTGTATTGGGAAATTATTTGATGACATTTTTCATTTTACTCCCAACAGGTTTACCTGGTGTAGTCTCTGTAGACAGGCAACACCTTCAATTGCATTGAAACCACATAATTCATCGATATCTCTAAAAATATAGACATTCCACATCTGTAAAGGCTTAAAAATAGGATATAATAATAATATCCAAAATATCTACACCAAATATGTTGGGAGTTAGTTAGGTCTCAAGAACGCGCAAGGGCTCTGGAAGTCGCGGGTGTCCGAACACCATGCAGTCACACCTTCTTACTGTGGGTGTCCAACATAAGAATACCACAGTATTCCTTCCTTCCTTCTTTCCCTCCCTCCCTTTTTCCTTCCTTCCTTCATTCCTCCCTCCCTTTCGTCCTTCCTTCCTTCCGTCCGTCCTTCTTTCCTTCATTCCTTTCTTGCCTTCCTTTCCTTCCTTGCTTTCCTTGCTTTCCTTCCTTTCCTTCCTTTCCTTCCTTCCTTCCTCCCTCCCTCCCTCCCTCCTTCCGTCCGTCCGTCCGTCCGTCCGTCCGTCCGTCCTTCCTTCCTTCCTTCCTTCCGTCCGTCCTTCTTTCTTTCTTTCTTTCCTTCCTTCCTTCCTTCCTTCCTTCCTTCCTTCCTTCCTTCCTTCCTTCCTTCCTTCCTTCCTTCCTTCCTTGCCTTCCTTGCCTTCCTTGCCTTCCTTGCCTTCCTTGCCTTCCTTGCCTTCCTTGCCTTCCTTGCCTTCCTTCCTTAGACTATCTTATTTGTCGGCAGTTATTTGCAGCCGGTGACTTCACAGCCAATCAAAATCCTCATTCATGAAAATTATTTTGATAAAACGAGATCATCAAGTTTCTTGAAGACAAACTACTAAAAATTACGAAATCACCACGTGAATAGTTTATCACTAACGCTTCGACCTGTTGAATCAGGCATGCATCAGAGCTAATTTATGCAACATCGTGTATAAGTACTTTCGCCCGAAAAGAACAAATTCATCGAAATACCTGAGAGTTAACAGATGTCTTCGTCTTTCTCGGAGAAGGCGCTGAACAGCTTCCTAGATTTCGCAAACAAGTCTATGAAGCCATCCATTTAGTACGTCACACAAGGGAGGGAGGGAGGGAGGGGGTATAGATTATGCCTACTGTATACAAAGGGGGAGAGCCGAGAGGGGGTAAAAATCCCCGATATTATGCGTACTAAATGAATGGCCTCAACGCATGAGGACAACATGGATTAAACTAGAAATACATAGACGATCGTCTCGAGATGCTCGTTAGCTACCGAGACTTAGATGGAGAGCGAAGGTTACAATGATGTGCTGGTTCAATTGATATATGTACTGCCTATATGCACTATACATCAGTAAACAAACAAAGGATGACGTAATGAACTAGACGTATAGGCAAACCCTGACAAACACACTTTACTTGACTCTGAAGATGACCGCCGCTGAGGCAGTCGAAATGTCAGTCACCAACAATAGTCTTTCTCAAGACTACAACAACCTGGACGATCAACTTCACACATCTAATGATACTCCTAGGTTCAAACCATTTACTTTATCTGTAATGCGTGGGTGTGTTGTATATATACACTGCTGTAGTGAATCATGTAGGAGCTTGGAGTAGACAGACGATACATGGATGATCGTCATGTTTCGAAGATCGTCAAGGGTAGGGTGGGGGTTAGGAATAGGGTGGGGGTTAGGATTCGGGTTAGGATTCGGGTTAGGATTCGGGTGGGGGTTAGGATTCGGGTGGGGCGAATAGGGTGGGGGTTAGGATTAGGGTTAGGAATAGGGTGGGGGTTAGGAATAGGGTGGGGGTTAGGAATAGGGTGGGGGTTAGGAATAAGGTGGGGGTTAGGATTAGGGTTAGGATTAGGGTGGGGGTTAGGATTAGGGTGGGGGTTAGGAACAGGGTGGGGGTTAGGAACAGGGTGGGGGTTAGGAACAGGGTGGGGGTTAGGATTCGGGTGGGGGTTAGGAATAGGGTGGGGGTTAGGAATAGGGTGGGTTAGCTTGAGATTGGACGAAATTGATAATCTGACAAGACGTTGACGATCGTTGGAGAGCGTTGACGAGACGTTGACTCAGATAGAGAGCGAAGGTTACAATGATGTACTGGTTCAATCGATATATGTACTTCCTATGCGGCAGTCACAATATATCGGTAATGCTTGGATGTGTTAATATATACACTGCTGTAGTGAATATGGGAGAGCTTGGAGTAGACAGACGAGACATGGACAATCATCAAGTTTCGAAAATCGTCAACGGTTAGGAGGTGGGGGTCATGGTGGGGGGTTAGGATTAGGCGGGGGTTAGGATTAGGGATAGGATTAGGGTGAGATTGGAGGAGATTGATAATCTGACGAGACGTTGAATATCGTCAAGCTTAAATCACGGACAGGGATCGAATCTGTAATCTTTTGATTGCTGGTGAGACGCTCTAACCAATTGAGCTACGTATCTAACTGACTTAGTTAATGAGTGAAGTTATTTTCAACAAGGGCCTTTTGTTTTCACACTTTTGGTATGCGTTAATTAGTTAATATACACTGCTGCAGTGAATGTGGGAGAGCTTGGAGTAGACAGACGATACATGGACGATCGTCAAGCTCATATCCTCAGAAAAATGATTCTGAGTCCCGAACAGGAATCGAACCTGTAACCTTCTGATTACCGGTGAGACGCTCTAACCATTGAGCTAACGAGACTCAGATGAAGAGCGAAGGTTACAATGATGTACTGGTTAGATTGATATACGTACTGCCTATGCGGCAGTCACTACATATCAGTAATGCTTGTAAAAATTGGTATGTAGATATTGTGTATATAATACGTTTAGTGTCTGAAGTTGAATTTAGTTGCAAATCTTCCATATTATATGCAAAGCATCGTCTCCAATTTTTTTTGCAATAAATATATAAATATAAAGAAAAGAACGAACGGACAGAATACTTACATCATGATGAATTTGTTCTTCGTTAAAGGAATGACAACTACATGCATCTAAAATGGGGTTCTTTTTCAGTTTTATAAAATGAATCTGTATAATGTCTGTTTTTCTATGCTGTATGGGTTAGACGGTTGATACTGCTATATTAATCCACTTTATTCTGTCCTGAGCTAGGTCACAGTATATTCCCATAGCTTTAAGATCACCATGCACAACCTCATGCAGTGTCTTCTGTCTCTCCCTCCTTTACCTTCCATAACAATCTCCCTAGACCTCTGTCCTGAGCTAGGTCACACTGTATTCCCATAGTTTTAAGATCACACAACCTCATCATTTCAACATTTCCAAATCACCTTAGTCTACCTCTTTGTCCAGAAGTGTATTGTATATTAAAACACTACCTTCGACATCTGGAGTCTCCAACGTTTCTTGCAGAATTTCTTCAGCGTGACTGTCTTCCTTGTTTGCAATGTATTCTAGAAACAAATGAACGTGAAAAAGCAGTCCAATAAAACAGCAAACGCATTCACAGCATTTAGCACAGCAGGACAGGCAGATGAAGAAGGAGAAGAAGCACAAAGATAAGGACAAAGATAAGGACAAAGAGAACGACAAAGAGAAGAAGAAAGAGAACGACAAAGAGAACGACAAAGAGAACGACAAAGAGAAGAAGAGAAGAAGAAAGAGAAGAAGAAAGAGAAGAAGAAAGAGAAGAAGAGAAGGACAAAGAGAAGGACAAAGAGAAGGCCAAAAAGACTGTCCGCAGTGCACTCTCAAGCAGATAAACCCGCGTGAACCTAATCCTGAACCTAATCCTGAACCCAATCCTGCACCCAATCCTGCACCTAATCCTGCACCTAATCCTGCACCTAATCCTGCACCTAATCCTGCACCTAATCCTGCACCTAATCCTGAACCTAATCCTGAACCTAATCCTGAACCTAATCCTGAACCTAATCCTGAACCTAATCCTGAACCTAATCCTGAACCTAATCCTGAACCTAATCCTGAACCTAATCCTGAACCCAATACTGAACCCAATCCTGAACCTAATCCTGAACCTAAATTTAGATTTTCTTTAGCATAGAATAGTATTTCAGGGTCGAAAGTGATCATCGATGTAAAAAAAAACTAAAAAATGGTATTTTTAAGCAAGTATTTTGAGCTCTGAAATCACTATTATTTAGGCCACCATTACTAAAAACGTGTTCAAAGTGAGCCCGCAATTTCAAAAGGTAACGCCTAAATTTCAGTCGAGGTTACTTGTTTTCTTGTTTTCTTGGAGAAGTAGATGAAATGTTCAGCCTTTCAGACGAAGAATTTGAGAAAACGACCTTGATTTACTTGAAGAATTAGGCATGTGGAGTCTTCGCATTGAGAATCTGACGTCACTTCGTTACGCTGGTCAGGAACAGGCGGACATAACAACTCCAGATTCGGAGTTATAAAAATAATACTTGCCATCGTCGAATCGCAAAACGGTTTCGACCGAGTAATATTTAGAAGCTCTACTTTATAAATACGTAAAAATATCGATAGGTAAAAATTTAATCGTAGTAGCACTTTAAGGAATATATTGAAAATGGGAAAAATGTTACATGAAGCAACTTATAAATACTTATAAATATCTCAAGTTATCTTGTATTAAAACACATGCAAAATGAGGAGCCATCTTTAACATGCAAAATGAGGAGCCATCTTTAAACCAGCTGTTGTGGTCTAGTGTCTCCCAGCTCAGGTTCAAATCCTGGGTCGGACCTTCACTCGGGGTCTTAAAAATAATTGAGGAGAAAGTGCTGCCTTTGCAATAATATCAGCAAATGGCAAGACTTTCGGGTCTTCTCGAATAATGACCTTAAATCGTATAGGCCCTCGGAACCCCTATCAATTGGGCTTCTAGCCTGTTGGGGTATTCGGTATTCCGTTCACCTCTCATAAACTAAACTAAATATAAACCATTACGATAGTACCGATGCAAACCAAATCAATAAACGTTGAAATAGCGATCGAAAAGTATAAAAAGAGTGAATATTGAATTCCAGTCCTGCAACAGAGTATTCGACAGCGATTAAAAATATTTTGTGTATCAAAACCTTTTTAGTTTCTTTATTTGTCCATTTTTGTGTGCAAAAAAATTGGTTACGTAGCGAATAAACTTGTCAGAAATTTAAGAAATTTTGCACCACCACCGAAAAAGGCGAATTTCCGCCACTGAGCTTCTACCAGCTATGTGATGACTAAAAAACTGTGTGGGTTTGTATGCACTTTGATATCCCACAAAATTACTGTACCTGTTCCTGTTCCAAAATCGCTTTCTTCCACTTCAGTTTTTTCATAACCATTTTGAGCAACATTAATAATCTATACATAGGATATATAGATAAAAAGAATGAGCAAAACAAGTCTGATGAGCTAAACAAGAAAATAGAAAAGTAAGCAAATGACTTACTAGCTTATGAGTTTCAACAACTTTGATTGCATTCTTTGTTTCGATGAACATAGAATCAATTGTTTCACTATTTAGTCCGTGAAAATTCTTAATTGCATTCTGCAAAAGAACAGATACAGGTATCGTTAATTGATCCAAAGACAGCTGCAGTAGTTCAGATATTAGATTAAAAATTGAAAAGGGGAACCATTCCCAGAAATTAACAACAAAATGGGCACCGCTTGAGGCAGGGTTTTTTTAAGAAAAATTTAGAACTGCACATTTTGTCATACAGTCACAACATGTCATAGCATAAAATTTAACTCGCGCAAATGGCACAAATTTTTTCTTATTAATAAACTTTCATTTACTCATTCTCGTCCGTACAAATATGAACGATGCTGACTTTAGTATTTCAGTTTGTCTAGTAATGCCAGGCGATTTAATCCTCCATGGGTCAGGGAATGTCCTCAAATGCGTTCTGACGAGAACTAGAAAGGGTCAATTTCTATTATAATAATTGCACAATATTTGCATGGCCTATAAAAAAGTAGAAAGCTCTTAACGATGGTTGTTGGAATGATACAGTATTAATTCAATTAATTATTTATTATATTCGGTTATTAGAATAAGGTTCAATTCAATTGGGGCTACAAAGTAAAAGTTAAAGTATAAATAGAAAGCTGTTCAATGGACAGAAATCGCAGATATTCATAAGACATAACACGCTCATGTGCGAAATTCGGCCTGAAAAGGCCAGGAAATCTCCTGATGTTTATCTTCGTGAATAAGGTGGTTGTTTACTTTATAACGTTGAAGGTATGCCGCAATGGTTTCAGAATGATAGCTTGCTTAAACAGCCTAGATTGAAAAAATTAAACAGCGAAGAAAAAAAAGATTTTAGTTATTGTAAAGTAAAGAAAGTTGTCAACAACAACTATATTGTTAAGTTTGTTATGAGAAAATAAATATTCTGCTTCTGCTTTTGTTATTGAAGCTATATGTATTCCATTACCTTCGATTACTTTAGTTTTCAACTGCACATAATTTGTTTTAGAGTTGCAAAAAAAAGATTTAGGGAACTGCACATTTTGTGTAGAACTGCATGTTAAAAAAAACCCTGTTGAGGGTTCATATGAAAGATCTTATTGACTTTAGTTTATTTCTAAAGTTTCAGCATTCTAATCAATTATGGCTCCGCTCAAAACGTCAGTATTTCATCACTAAAAATCTTGGCAGTTTACCACCTTTTCGCTTTGCTATATATTCAAAACACTGTCTACACTGCAATGTACTTTTTACTACGTTACAAAGAATTATTGCAAGTTGAATTTGGTATGTTTGTACAATTTCAACACCATAATTATTTGTTTCTATCTTGTATTATGCCTATGAAGCTCCTCTAGTTTCCTGCATGAGGAACTAAATAGTTTATTTCGACTAATTTTCCTCCAAAGAGCACTCACAACAGCTATAATAATAATAATAATTTATTTATTTAACGTCGATAACGCAGGGTGTCATTGCCCAGTCACCCGAGCCAGGGGCTCATGATATAAATGCTCGACAATTAAGATATTTAGTTACGGAAATAAGTTACATTTACATAGAACAAATTAGCTATCACTATGTGATCACCATAAAAACAACTCCACTACCAATAAAGAAGCACTCAATGACATCATATTTTCAAAACAAATATGGCACCAAAATCCTCAAATTTTCAACTTCAACTAGTCATACAGTATCTTCTTAAAGAGTGAGTGTCAGGGTAGTGCTTTGCACGCTTGTGTTTTTGTTTTCATACGAATTGATTGCAGTGCATCGCATCGTTAGAACTATAATTTGTGTGAACTCTAGATTTATTTGGAAATGTTGAAATTGGAGTCCGATCCTGACTTCAGGGCGTTATGAAGTTAATGTTCAAGACGATTTGAACAATTGCCGTTCGCTTATTTGTTAACCACTGCGGGCCGCGCGCAACGCCGTTTCTGACGAACAAGCTGGCCCGGGTGGCTTTAGTTCCTGAATCTTTGCAAATTCAAATGAACAAAACATCAGCAGAAACAAAATATATTTCTTTACTAGTCACTCATCAAACACTTCCATTCACAAACTTATTCGCGCTGTTTCAGCAGCATAACCCGGCCTTCCACGCTTCGGAGGCGAAGCGCTCGTAGCAGCTTCTATGTATCGAAAAGATTACTATAGTAAATGATCAATTTTACGAAAAATATAACAATAATTGATCACTCAGGTATATTTACTTCTTAGAAAACTTGAAAATGGATAATTTATAAGAAGGATTTATCAAATATCGACGGATTCGTTTGTGAACTGAAATAGGCGTCCCATAAAATGGCCGCCAAGAAGAAAACAAGCGCGCAAAGCACTACCCTGACACTCACTCTTTAACTAAATTAATAGGAATGCTGACACATTGGGAATAGACTAAAATATTAAAATGAAGATTCTGCTTATTGAGTAACTTGTCTAATGCAGTGGAGTAACGTTGGCCCAGGGGGCCCCTGGGCGAAAGTTTGTGAGGGCCCCCAGGGTGAGTGCCGAAAGCGCGAGACCTCTAGGGGGGTCCGGGGACATCCCCCCACCTCCCCCCCCCAAGAAAATTTTGAAATCTAGAGTCTCTGAAATGCCATTTCATGCACTTTGGGGGAAGATTTTAGAGAATTCTGATGGTCAGAAAATGACATATAACATGTAAAATTTTACAAAAAATGTTAGTATCACACTACCACATGGATATTTTGTTCTTACGTGCGTGCATTTTTCGTTTCTCAGTATTATATATTTATGCAATAAATGCAGTTAACGGCGAGCTTTCCGTGTTGTATGACGTAAGCCAACGGGGACTGGGCCTAGTAACTCTTTGTGATAGATCACGTGATCAGAGGTCTATATAAGACTGCTCAACACGAGGTCAAGCATTGTTCAACAACAGTTCACTAGTACCACCCGAACATGTCCAGGTCTACCCGAAACAGTCAGGCAACCCCCACCCTTCCCACCCAACTGGTTTTTGCTTGCCAAGTGTTTGATCCAGTTACCAAACAATCACTGGTTTTACTAGCATACTGAATTTTATTCAACCGAGTGCTACAGGTCCATGGTGTTCACTGGATGGAGTGCTGCTATCAAAGCTACGTATTGGTAAAAGAAAACTATAAGGTAACTCTCCCTGTCGTCGTACAGGTGACTGCAGTGCTAGGGATGGGAGAAGGGTTACCGCAAGGTTAGGTCAGGCTCATGAAGGATAAGCCTTGGTGACCTTTCTCGGTGATGGATCGACTAACCCGATTCCATCCCCTTCAGCCTGCAATACTCCAAATCTAGACATATGACGTATTGAAGTTAAACCGTACCATAGTACATTGTATACCTGACAGTAAACCGAATTATTATCTCGAGGAATAGAGAGCAGTTAAAAATCATTGAGGGTTGGGATCCCCGGGTTCGCCCGGTCTGAGCCCATAGTAGTTACGCCATTGGTCTAACGTTTGCTGACTGGCTTAATATATATGAAACAACGATTTCAAATTATTCAGTTGCCGGTTTGATTAGATCAGTCAAATATACGATGGAATGCAATGGGATTCATACTGTAGTAATATTATGGTGCAACACACATATAAAATAATAAACTAGTTAACCTTTGGATATTCAATCCAGTCTGAATGTTCAGATTGACAACCTTGAAGACAATCTAAAAAAGCCAAAACAAAACCAATGTCTAGTGGTGACCTGATGATTGCAAAACAACAGTTTTTGTTTCTTCTATGGATTTTTATATGTTTTCATTCGTGTATTTTATGCTGCTGGATGCCACCATTCTAGAGCTTGCTTGACAGCTCAAAGTTGATGTACATGAGTAAGGACATTCTTTTCATTTTAACCTCATTGAGTGCTTGTTTTTTGTTGCACTCAATGATGTCAAAATCAATGATGCCTTGCACTCAATGATGTCAAAATTTATTGAAAAGAAATCCACGCTGTACATCCACACTGTAATACCAAGAGTACAGGGTCTGAATTAGCGCTCCAAAACAGCCTCGCATTTTTCTTTAGTGTCACAATGTAGCGTAACATCTCCCAACGTTGCGTAGCGTCTTACAACGTTGCGTAACGTTTTACAAGTTGCTTAACGCCTTCTAACGTAGCTTAACGTCTTACAATTTTACGTAACGTCTTACAACTTTACGTAGCGTCGTACAACGTTGCGTAGCGTCTTACAACTTTACGTAGCGTCTTACAACGTTGCGTAATGTCTTACAACTTAGCGTAACGTCTTAAAACGTAGTGTAAAGTCTTACAACGTAGCGTAACGTCTTACAACTTAGCGTAACGTTTTACAACTTAGCGTAACGTCTTACAACTTAGCGTAACGTCTTACAACTTAGCGTAACGTCTTACAACTTAGCGCAACGTCTTAGAACTTAGCGTAACATCTTAGAACTTAGCCTAACGTCTTACAACTTAGCGTAAACGTCTTACAACTTAGCGTAACGTCTTACAACTTAGCGTAACGTCTTACAACTTAGCGTAACGTCTTACAACTTAGCGTAACGTCTTAGAACTTAGCGTAACGTCTTAAAACTTAGCGTAACGTCTTACAACTTAGCGTAACGTCTTACAACTTAGCGTAACGTCTTAGAACTTAGCGTAACGTCTTACAACTTAGCGTAACGTCTCACAACTTAGCGTAACGTCTTAGAACTTAGCGTAACGTCTTACAACTTAGCGTAACGTCTTAGAACGTAGCGTAACGTCTTACAACTTAGCGTAACATCTTACAACGTAGTGTAACGTCTTACAACTTAGTGTAACGTCTTACAACTTAGCGTAACGTCTTATAACGTAGCGTAACGTCTTACAACTTAGCGTAACGTCTTACAACTTAGCGTAACGTCTTACAACTTAGCGTAACATCTTACAACGTAGTGTAACGTCTTACAACTTAGTGTAACGTCTTACAACTTAGCGTAACGTCTTATAACGTAGCGTAACGTCTTACAACTTAGCGTAACGTCTTATAACGTAGCGTAACGTCTTACAACTATAGTGTATAACGTCTTACAACGTAGCATAACGTCTTAGAACATAGCGTAACGTCTTACAACGCAGTGTAACGTCTTACAACGTAGTGTAACGTCTTACAACGTAGCCTAACGTATTACAACGTAGTGTAACACAATTAAGTCCTATAATTGAAGTTTACATCACTTGCGTTGCGTCCACGGTGAACTTGGTTACTTAAAATCAGCTTCGCAGATTTTCGAAATTTTCAAAATCGCTTCGCAAATTACGATTTGCGATAAGCTAATTCGGACCTGCAGACCAAGCTCAGCCTTCGGCAGATAACATTGACAGATGTTAAGCTAAGCATACAAATTAGAAATTATCAATTAAAGTGCCCATAACCTCAAAATGTTTTATTGTCTTGTTTGGAAGAACTTTTAAAATGATAAAGTAACTTCTTTTGAAGATTTTCGTTTTTATGCTTTCTTTGTGAGATATATCAGTTTGTTTGATATACAAATGTCTGGAATTTCGTCACACTGACATAATGTCTTATTGGAGAAATGTGTGTATCTCTTTCATTCTCGAACAAAATCCTTTAAAATCAAGAGGTTTGGTGTTGTGGGAGAAACGCACACACATGTTATTCACACTTTAGTGTTTTTATTTCATGAACGCAAAGATATATAACATTCTCTGATAACTCATTATGCATGTGTGACGAAATTCCAGATATTTGCATATCAAACAAACTGATATATCTCACAAAGAAAGCGAAGAAGTGAAAATCTTCAAAAGAAGTTACTTTATCATTTTAAAAGTTCTTCCAAATAAGACAATAAAATTTTTTGAGGTTAGGGGCACTTTAAAGACAAGGGTATTACAGTATGGTTTGAATGTACAAATAAATACTGCTTACCTTTTACGTAAGTGAGGTCAGCTAATTTTTGTTTTAAATCATCGTAAAATAACGGCTTGTTGAACAACTTAAAGTGTTTTGATATCTTAAAAGGAAATGATATTACATCTTGTTAAAGTTGGCAAAAATACAACTTGCCAAATGCCTTCCTATAAATTCCTTGACGTGTTTTTACTGTAGCTGCATTGCATAACCTATTTCTATTCAAAAAATTATTAATATCGCTCATTATTGAAAATTAACTTTCTGGAAAATTCCTTGCAGAAATCACTGAAAATGAACATTATGTTTCCTGGCATTTTTCTTACAAAACATCCTTTTAGGTTAATAAATGTTCGCATTTGCCAAAAAAAATTGAACAACAAACATTCTATCACAAGAAATTTAACCTCCAAAGTCGCACAAATTTTGTCCGCCATTGCTCAAACCTTGTTCCAGACGAGCCCGCGATTCCACAGCAGAGTAGGTGATTATGACGTCAAAGACTCAACACGTGAAGTTACAATAGAAAGTTTTCCCCAAGTAGCTTTATATTCATATATAACTAGCCACATGTTGAGTCTTTGACGTCACTTCCTCTAATCGCAACCTAAGCGTCCGGAACATGTTCGAGTAATGGCGGCCGTATAATCTCGTATAAAAACAGTCTGAAAAGGCGACTTCCCATGCTCGCAATTGCTTGAAATTTGGCAAGTTAAGTAACAACACCATGCTCTTTACAAATATGTAAAAATTCGGGATACCAAAAATTTGATCACAGGGGCACTTTAAGAGTTTCAAAAACTCAAACCATAGATGGTCACAGCTTCTCTGCAAACACACACCACACAACTAATGTTCTTTGTCTAACAATTATAGGTACCACATGGCACTGATCAGCAGAGGCTGGCGTAGGAACGGACTTCAAGTTGGGGGGGCTGAAGTTGACAAGCAGGTAATCAGTGACCGCATTTTCAAGGGGGGTTGGGGGTTCTCCCCCAGAAAATTTTGAAATCTAGAACCTCTGAAAGACAATTTGCAGCAATTTGAGCAAATCTATATAATTCTACAGTGAGCATATACAGGTGTAGTTCAAATGAATCCAAGCTTGCATGCCTGCTGCCTCTTACCAGGTGATGCCATTTTTGTGTGCCTAGTATGACAGAAGGGTCTCAATCTAACACTTGCATGGCAAGGGAGGGTTTAGGTGTAAATCTTGTTCTAAGATCTGGGAACGAGATTGTTTAGGGGTTAAAGCTAACACTTTAGGCTATTCAGGATAACACCCGTTTGTGAAATCTCGCGTAGACGAAGGCCGTAGGTAGATTACCTTAAGTAACTTCTCTCATACGGTAGCCTCTATAGTCGTACTAATACAATTAGGAAAAAAACATTAAATTTAGCAACACTTTTCCTGATTTTTTTTTGAGGGGGGGCTCAGCTTCCCCATTTAAAGTGCCTATAACATCTGTGGGATTTAACATTATTATTTGTAATCTATGGATTCAACTGAGATAAATTGTAATATGTCTTGTCAGCTGAAAATTTCATCTTCGTAGACTTTTTTGCTGTTAAAGGTGACAGAAATGACGTCAAATCGGGCATCTGTAAAGAGGTTTTCATGTAGACAGATTCCCAATTTGATGTCATTTCCGTCATCTTTAACAGCAAAAAAGTCTATGAAGATGACATTTTCAGCTGACAAGATATATTATAATTTATCTCGGGATAATCCATAGATTACAAATATGTTAAATTCCCACAGACATTACAGGCACTTTAAAATTTTGGGGAGACTCAAGCACCACCAGATTAGTGCAGATCAAGTGTTAAGGATTGATTCTTGATCAACCAATCCTTTTGAGAATTTCCATGGCACTGGTATTCTATTTTTTATAATTAATTCAACAATGCCAAATGCAGTACTGACAACACTTTTATATCACCTGAAGTGCATATAGCCTGTACCTTACTAAATTCCTGAATGAAATGCTCCAAATTGCTCAAAATCTTTCTAAAAGAAAACAGAAAACTTATCACATATTTTGCCCTTATGTATATATATATATATAGTACATATTATACAGTACTATAGTCTCTTTATAGCTGCTTCCTGTGACACTCCCCCCACTTGCAGTAACGTACCCGATTCGCCAATTATTGGATTAGCCAATCATTGCTTGGTTCCCAGAACCCTGAGAACCAAGTACTTTTCGTATTGATTAGTTTTCAATCAAAAGCTACAGTAGAGGAGGATACAGATGGAATTTCGTCAAAAACCAAAACGTCAGTCTGGATTAGTTCATCAGTAAAATTGTTACATCATTATATTATTATTAAAATGGCAGGTATGAGGGAGCTGTTTTAAAAGTGGGGGGCACAACCGAGCGCCGAAGGCGCAAGGTGTACATTTATGTAGGGCTACGGGGGCATGCTCCCCCAGAAAATTTTGAAATCTAGACTCTCTGAAAGAATGTCCTTCATTTTGGAGAGCAATTTTACAAAATTCTGAAGGGCGAAACACATCACTTTTTTAACAGAGCCCCAACGCAAGATTTGCAAAATAACCCCCAAAGGTCAGTATTGGTTATGAAATGTGAGGGGTGCAAGTAATAATTAACAATTAAACACGAATCTTGCACAGCTGACTGTGTGATCAAAGGACCAACTTTTGCCTCTACACCAATACTCCATCTGATCACATACAACAAAGCATCGAGATTAAACATCTAGGTGTTAATCTGGTCGTACATTACAAAAACATTAATTTTTAAAAATAACAGTAAGTTATAACTTCTTAGTAAAGTAGTACTGTTGTTTTTAAATGGAGAATACGCCACAATTTCTTTTCCGATTTTCGTTTTGTGCCACAAATTCATTCTCCACCGAGATTAGATAAAGTTTTTAATAATGGAATTAATTAGAGAAAAAATGTGGGGCACATGCCCACCACACCACCCCTCCCCCCTTCTGCTATCCCTGGACACACATAAAGGTTTGTACTGAACATTTCATTGGATCATGATCCAAGGAAATGTTCAGTACAAACCTTTGTGTGTGTATATAAGCTTGGTATATAGAGGAAATGACAATGCATAGCATGCATATAGTGGATACAAGAAGGGACTATCATAAGTATAATTATATAGAACTTTGTCTTACCTTTTGCTGTTACTTATGTAACACATACAAAATGGTCGAACAAAACCTCTAGCTTCAATATCATATAAAATAAAGTGATGAACCTAAACAAAATAATTATTAGACTAAGTCGAACAGTAGTTAAAAATTGAATAATATTTAATCAATTTAATCAAGTTGTTTAAAAATGTTAAAGTGCCCCTAACCTCAAAATTTTTTATTGTCTTATTTGGAAGAACTTTTAAAATGATAAAGTAACTTCTTTTGAAGATTCTCGTTTCTTCGCTTTCTTTTTGAGATATATCAGTTTTTTGATATGCAAATGTACGGAATTTACGTCACACATGCATAATGAGTTGTCAGAGAATGTTATATACCGTTGCGTTCATCAAATAAAAACACTAAAGTGTGAATAACACGTGTGCGTGTTTCTCCCACAACACCAAACTTCTCGATTTTAAAGGATTTCGTTCGAGAATGAAAGAGATACAGGTACACACATTTCTCCAATAAGTCATTATGCATGTGTGACGTAAATTCCGGACATTTGCACATCAAACAAACTGATATATCTCCAAAAGAAAGTGAAGAAACGAAAATCTTCAAAAGAAGTTACTTTATCATTTTAAAAGTTCTTCCAAATAAGACAATAAAAAATTTTGAGGTTAGGAGTACTTTAATATTTTACGCTTCTGGACACTGCCAGGGCGATTTTTAAGAAAAATACAGTAATCTTCTCATGGAAAAATGAGCTTAAAATGCCTATTATAGCTGTTTTTATGTTTCATGACACATACTCACATAAGCATAGATATTTTCTCGATCTTCAGAAAATATTAATTGGGTGTCTTCGACAAATGAAAAAGCACAACTAAAAAAACAAAATGATGATTATTGTTGTGATTATGTAAATATTATTTAAACAGACGTAGTCTCATTATGTAAATGTCTGTGATCAGGGGCGTACCGTGCGGGGGTGTGACACCCCCCACTTTTCACTGGTCGGTAAAATGCGGAGTCGGTCGGTAAAGCCGGGCATCGTTGGTAAAACCGATTGGTCAGACCGGAAGTTGGGAAAACCTTGTAATAGTTAAGGCTGTCGGTAAACTGTTAGTCATATTAGATCGTTGGTAAAATTGATTTCATCGACTGTTTAAACTTTGTCGGTTGTATAAAATTTGATTTATATGAAATGTAATATTGTCACCATTGCATGGGTTAATGTTAAATTAATATTCCTCCCTTTTCCCGAATTCCGCCAACCCAGGTACTTTTCTCCGAAGGAGCGCAGAGTGAAGATTCTGGATACAAGGTAACTGTTACCGGTACGTACAATGCAATGGAAGAAAATCTGCGCCCACGTGTAAGACGATACACCCCCATTCCAAAATGGTCACGGTATGCCACTGTCTGTGATATAAAGTGTTCAGTTGTGTGTAGTTGATTTATGAAAGAAACTATAGTAGTGGAACATACTAGAAACAAACGATGGGCATACTTAGATTGTCTCTGATAATCCACCGACATTACATGAACAGCAAAAGCATTTTTGTCAAACACTTCTCCAGCTGCTTCTGGAACAGTGAACTAAACAAAATAAATTTGAATCATGTAAAGAGGGTGTATTTTGTAACCTAGGGCCAAGAATTCCATGGTAAATACAGTTTCTCAATCACCTTGAAGTTGAAATTCCCCAATTTGAATATTTACTATTTGTAAAGTGATGTGTGCATACCACAAAGTTTTGTTAATTAGGAGCAATTATAGAACAACCGTCCACTTTTGAAACCGCATTTAAAGGCAGAAATACAAACCAGGTTGCTCTAAAATCTCTTTAAATATAATGTCGAAGGTTTATCCATTTAATAATTGATATACTTATATTATATAAAGACTGCATGCACGAAAACACGTCAGGTAGCATGATTTTGTATTATCAGGCATTATAAACTATAATTGACATGTTTGTTGTATACATACACTGGACTAATTGAGGGCTAAAGGCGAATAAACACGGGCAAAGTTTTAAAACATAAAAAATAGCTGCTCACTAACCAGAGGTCGTGGACCTTCGTGTTCAGAAAATTCTGCCACAAGCACAAAGTCTTGCATAAACAAATTCTGCCATGGGTTCTTGCCACTATCGTAAATCACTTGCAAATCAGCAGGCAGCTCAGTATCAAAATTTCCCGAATAATGTTTACTTTGTTCGTCGTCCATCATATTAACTTAGAGGAATCTTCCATATTTACGTTTGGTTAGCACTAGTTTCCATCTATCAAATTGACGTGATGACGTCTTTATCAACAAATTTTAGCAACAAATGCCGAAACCCTGAACCAAAAAATAATCCTAACGACAAAACTAACCCTAACCCAAAGAAAACACTAATTGTCACATTAAAAAGAAGGGAAGTGAAGGACAAAATGACGTTACGTCCGTTTGATAGATGGAAACTAGTATTTATCCCCCCGGTACTTCACACACTTCGTATATTTTTTCGTATATTTTGGCTAACCTGCCGCAAAAAAAGTCGCCGATCTTTCGTGGAATTTCAATCAGCAGATTTCTCAAAATGGGTAAGATTTTTCTTTCATTGTATTATTATTTTATTTTCAATATGAGCATTGCTCATCTTTGCACTCTATTAAATAACAAATACAAACTCTGACCATGAATTATTGATAATCAATAAAAATCAATCAATATTAACGATCGATGTTGATTAATCGATTGATATTGATAATCAATGAACAATCGATGAAGGAAGACATTTTACTTGATTGGTATATGTGGTCTAGTGGTTACCACACACGTCTATGAGCTGGGAGACACATGTTCAAATCCTGGGTTGGACCATGGTTGGACCTCCACTCAGGGTCTTAAAAATAATCGAGGAGAAGTACTGCCTTTGCAATAATATCAGTAAATGGTAAGATGTTCAGGTCTTCTCGGATAACAACCTTAAATCGTAGACCCTCGGAACCCCTAATAATTGGGCTTCTAGCCTGTTGGGGTATGACTTGAGGATGGCAGTCAATGACTCACAAGACAAGAGAGTTGTCTTGACCCTCGTTGCTCCTTGAGTCAAACAAGAATAAGAGTTGATGAAAGTCTTATACCGTAATTTACTACCAATAGCTAGTCTATGTGACGTCATAAAACTTCACCCCAACAACCCATTGTCAAACTGACCTCGTCAATTATATGCGTTTTCTTTAATATTATTATACAAAGTACATGCCTTGGGAGACACCAACAGTAAAATCCTATATTGCAATTAAACACAAAATGTTATTAATAATATGGTAGTATAATGGTACAGTATATCCTAAACAAAATAGGATATACGACAATAAACCTACATTCACCCCACACACACACACACACACACACAGGTCCCACTGTGGGTCAATGTCCCGGTGGGCCACGTTGCACCTGGCAGGCTAAATGAATGAGCCACGATCAGAGGATGAACACTCAGAAAGTGAGTTTTATTATCCTTTGGTGTGTTCTGTTCATATCATGCTGCCCAAAAATGCCATAAACCTCATACCTCACCCTTTAATACTGGGTCGGTCCGTACTATCAATACCTTGGTCTGATATTTTCGTGTAATGACCGCTCTCTCAGTTACTAAGAAGTTAATAATGAAAAATGTGGTTTTGCATCAACTTGTTCAGTAGATGAAATTACAGATTTGGACCTATATGGGGATCTGGAGGTCGACATCAATCAAGAACTCTCATATAATGAGGTACTAAAAGTTATTTTGTCTTTTGCCTTGAAATTGTTTTTGAATAGTTAATATTGATTATTACTTACCGGTATCAATCTCAATGTTGAGTCTACTCTACATGTCCTCAGCTTCTGTATCTTCATAGTTATAGAAACCAGTTGAGATAATTGCAGTGTCACCAGGGGCGGATCAAGGCGAGGGCACTTTGGGCAAGTGCCAGGGGCACTTTGGGCAAGTGCCAGGGGCCCCGCGCTTGTGTGGGGGCCCCGCAGATTTTGTGTGCCCCGCAGATTTTTGTGCCTTGCGTTTATTTAGGGCATTGTGTTTATAATTTAGGGACCCCCCATTTTCTGGCTTCTGGGGGGACACATGTAGTGGGGCCCCGCTGCCTACACCTTTTTTTACAAGTTATTAGCTATTCGCAGCTGTTTTCTATGCAAATTTTTTGGTTAATTTCCCCCGATTTTTCTAGCCTCTCCGACTTTTTTTCTCCTCGGGGGAGGGTCAGGTGAGGCGACCGCAAATGTGCCAGGGGCCCCGTGCATACTTGATCCACCCCTGGTGTCAGGAAAGGGAAGCTCCTGCTCATCCATATCTTTCGACTTATGAATATCAGACTCACTTTGCGTTAGGAGTCAACCAAAACAAGAGTAACAAAATTTTCTGAATGGAAAAATTAACTGATTAAAATATTCTGTACTTATTAAAAGGGTCTATGATTCTAAGAAATGTTTCGATTTAGAGTTGTTTATCAATGAATCTCAAGATATCTTGACGTGTATTGTGCCAATGGTTCTGATTTAGTAATAACCAAATTTTGTGATTTATGGCCTCCAGATTACTTTTAAAAACTCCCCTCAGAATGTGGGAAATGGTGTTTCAGAGAGCCTAGAAATCATATGCTCCCCAGACCCCTAGAATACTCGCGCTTAGACAAGACCACGTGGATATTTTTGCCCCCCAAAGTCATAACCCTAGCTACGCTACTGCTTCCTGGACGATCGTCAAACCCAAATCCTCAGAAAATGTTTCTGAGTCCTGGACAAGAATCGAACCTTGAACCTACTGATTGCTGGTGAGAAACTAATGTATTACCTTCGCTCTCCATAAATCTTCTCTAAGTCAAAGGTTACAGGTCTGTCCAGGACTCATTTTCTGAGGATTTGAGCTTGACGATGGTTCATGCACGGTGTACCTGTAATTTGTATCCGTTTGTCTGGAAGATTCACTGGAAGGTGCTCGAATCATTCGGTTGCCCAGACACGTTGATAGACCTCCTCTGTGCATTTCATATGATGGAATGATGGAATGATGGGAATGGTGGGAATGGTGTAAGTTGGAGGTGATCATACAGAAATGTTTGCAGTCCAACATGGTACAAAGCAAGGATGTGTACTAGCTCGAATCTCTTTACAATGTTCCTGACAGTTTTAGTTGTCCATAACATGTGAGATATGCAAAATGCAGTTCATAAATCTGTTGTAGCATCAAAAGAAATGGTGCTCGAGGTCTGTACTATCACCAAAACAGAAGTTCTGTATCAACCAGCGCCAGATGGCAGCATTGGTGGAGAACTTCAAGTCCCTATAGGCACCACATAATACCCCACGACAATCGGGTAGACATAGAGGTCTATAATCGTATTAGGAGCGCATGCAGATCCTTTGGAAAACTAGAGGAACTTCTCTGGTCGCAATCAGGAATTCGTATCTTAACCAAATGCAAGGTGATTATCAAGCAATTGTTCTACCTGCGCTTGATCTCTATACTCTGCTGAAACATACACCCTATATCGCAGCCACATCAAGAAACTGAACTCAGATGAGATACCTAAGGAGAATACTGGGAATAAAGTGGCAGGACCATATTACAAACGTGGAAGTGCTCGGAAGGGCGGCTCCCGAAAGGCAGCTACCCACACTCAACTGGTGACTCAGGTGCAGGGTTGGGCATGTCATGCGTATGTAGCAGGATCGAATACCACGCATCCTTAATTGCAGAATACCCCACCACATAGCTTGACACTGTGTAGCCGGCTATACGCAGTCGCGAAAATTCAATTCAATCACTATACAGTCGAACGGCTCCCGCTAAACATATATGTTGTTGCCTCGTTCTTCAAAAACTCACGCCGCTAAACAATCATATATGTTGTTGCCTACACTGCGTAGCCAGATGACTGCGTAGCCAGATGACTGCGTAGCCAGATGACTGCATGCGTAGCCACTTCACTCCGTAGCCACTTCACTCCGTAGCCACTTCACTCCGTAGCCACTTCACTCCGTAGCCTGCACTTCACTCCGTAGCCTGTACTTCACTCCGAAGGCAGATGACTGCGTAGCCAGATTACTACATGTACGTAGCCAGATGACTGCATGCGTAGCCACTTCACTCCGTAGCCTGCACTTCACATTACCACACATTACGTAGCCTGCACTTCAGATTACTACATGTACGTAGCCACTTCACTCCGTAGCCACTTCACTCAGCCATGTTACTCGTAGCCAGATAACTACGTAGCCAGATAACTGCGTAGCCAGATGACTGTGTAGCCAGATAACTGCGTAGCTAACTACGTAGCCAGATAACTACGTATAGCCAGATGACTGCGTAGCCAGATGACTGCGTAGCCACTTCACTCCGTAGCCACTTCACGTAGGCCCTACGTGAATGATGGCAGATGACTGCGTAGTACATTCTGCAATATGTGAGTAAATGGGAAGAAACTGCTCAAAATCGACAAGAATGGAGGAAAGTTATCAAGGTTGGCATGGAAAACATTGAGAAAAGAACAGCTGATGACGCAGTATGAAGACAATCCAGGAAATCCAGATTATCCCTGTGAGCAGTCGTTTATTTCATAGTGCAAGGGGCCTATTACTACATCGGAGACTCAAACACCTTCGGTAATCGATGGACAGCATAAGAAGGGAAGAAGAACCGTCTATATAATCCAACCTCCACTGACAATGAGTAACAAAACATGTTTTGCTACGTAGACAGTGTAGAAATACTGCGAAATAGCGTGTAAGTAGTCTAACGTTTCGAGCGAAGGCCCTTCCTCAGAGAGTGAAACGTAAAGTGAAATAATTTCAGACAATACATTGGCAACAAAAACGAAGTACTTCTTTTATCGAAGTATGCGACTTACATGTAAATAACTGTAATATAGTTATTTGAGGTTGTGAAAATGCTCGTTAAAAATAATCAAATGACCTGTGACGGCGACATCATGTGTTTTTTCTCAAACGTTATAGATGAAAGCACTTTGTGAAAAACACGAAGCAACGGTTGCGGAAGTGCAAAAAAAGGTTAGGGAATATCATGTCTGTAGATAACACTCAGCCATATAAAAGAAATATAATAGTCATATAGATATATATACCGTATGGAAAAAGTGACTGCCCAAACCGGGAATCGAACCCTGGTCTCCGAATCAACGTTTCAGAGGTCATTTGGTATCCGTAATAGCGAGAGTCCGCAATAGCGGATGCGATGAACTGAATATCCCGATTTCAGGTTGTAAAATGTCACTACAATTTACTGCTTTTTTGTTTAAAAATGTCCAAATTTATTTCAATTTTTAGTTGACGTTTACTGTGATACATTAGTACTTACACAGTATACAAGTCAAAATACAAGTCAAAATTTGTATTCAAATATTTTTTATTCCAAAACCAAAAATACAACGGTAACACGAATCAGTGTCAAATGTCTTTTCTTTCCTTCACTGTAAAGGTACAGTAACAAAACTCGGTAAACTTACACGAAGTTTTATTCTGTGGTGAAGTACCTCTCTAGCGTGCTTTGATGTGATCTTTCGCTCACGGCATTCTCGCTTACTTTATATTTTTCTGTTTGTCATTTTTGTCGACAGAAATGATGACGAATAGAATCTTCAAAGTACTTCCGCTGACAAATAGCAAGATCATTCGCTTTCATGTGTCGGGAGAAAAATACGTCCAAGGTGTCCGTTGTAACGAGAGTAGAACAATAAAAATGTTTGTTGGGGACCACATGAAGTGTCCGCAATTCCGTAATAGCGAGAGTTATTTCACCGGGGATTTACAAACTGTCCTTAAAGGGAAATGGCAATAAAAATTTTCTTTGTCCCATTTGAAAGAACATTTAAAATAATATATGAAGACCTTTTAAAATTTCCCCGTAACTTCCTTAATTTTTGAAATATCTGTGAACAAAAATATCTTCAATCCGCCATCTTGTTTTATAATTAGATCTAATTAAGTGACGTCAAAACCAGGGTAAACATTCTAAAAGTTGTAAATAATTGCCCAAATATCAATGGAATGCGTTCAAATAGATTGCTAGTTCACTTAAAAGTATACAACACCCAAAAACAATTACGATTTAGCATCTATGATGACTCGATAATTGCTGATATAAAAAACATTTCTACCCTGGTTGTGACGTCACGCATATCCAAGGATAGTTATGCATATCCAAGATGGCGGAATGTTCAATGCTCTTTGTTAAAAAGAAGTGAAATATTTACAGAACCAAGAACGATATGGAAAATCTGTGAAAGGTCTTGATAAATCATTTTAAAAGTTCTTTCAAATAAGATAAACTTAATTTTTATTGCCATTTCCCTTTAATAGCGGGGTGTCCGTAATAGCGGGGTGTCCATAATAGCGGGGTGTCCGCAAGCGCTTTCACTCGACACCAACAGGTAAACATCTCATCTAACCACAACGTGGAGCAAGGTCTCTCGAGCGCACTTCCCAAAGTAAATTAGCAAAATGTATTTTCGATATGCGTTTAACTTCTTTGGTTAAAATTAGTGCTGTTGTTTTATAGAAGAGTAGTGTTGTTTACAGTTTACTTGGATTACCTTTGTAAGCCTGTTTCTTAGCGGTAAGTGTCCCTTTAACAAGATCTTTTTTATTAGAATAATCGCCTTAAAGAAGAGAATGAAATCTTGAAGAAAAATATCTCGTCGTTGTATTTGACGGCACGCAATGAGATCAAGCGGAAGGACGTAGAGATTAAGAGATTACAAGACATTGAAGTTAAGAACAAAAAGTATGGAAATTACAAAAGGATGGAGAAAAAAGAAAAGAAAATGACATAAACCATTTAGGGTGGGGTGGTGGTGTTTAAGGTGGCTCGCGATAGTCTAAATAATGAGAAATTGCTTTTTATTTTAGTTCATTGCATAGCTCTAGCGGTGGTCTTGATTATTGAAACGTTTCACACTTGTAGCATTTGTATATCTAGAGAAATTGTGTTTATGATAAGAGGCAGATTTTATGCAAATTAGTTTTCTGGATTTATTGGAAACACGATTTCTCCACTCAGGTAAACTTTGAGGGTATAAAACTTTTCAGTGAACAAGACCACCACTAGAGCTATGCAATGAACCATGATGAAGCTCAGATCTGCATTACAAACATTATTATGCGAAAAATGCAATTTTTCATGATTTAGACTATCAAGCCACCTTAAAGTGTTTTTCCTCAAATTTTGAAATTTGAAGGCCACAAGATGTATTTATGATATTATCAAAACTATTTGACCTATATGCATGAAATTTTCACTGTGAGTTCATACAGGTATTATCTGTGCAATGACGAATTGATTTGCTGTTAGACTACTCCCAACAATATCTAGGGCCTTTGGAAGAGATGTAATTGGACATTTTTCTCCCTTATTTTTGGGAAAGGCTAAAATATATGAAGGCATTGACATATCTGTAAAATAATTCGTCATTGCACAGCTCTGGTATTGCATGTACGACATATAAAATTTCAGACCCTTAGCACTTACCTGTTTGGAGAAATCACTATTGGCGCGTCCTACAGTTTCGTGCCTTTAAAAATGTTGTGTTCGCGGAAAAGGGTGTCACTGCTAAGCAATTAAAGATATGGACCCAAATCTTTTTCTTTGTAAATGTTATTAGACCATGTTAACTACTTATGTAGAAAATATGACTATATAAAATTTGTAGTATGATAAATCGTGCTCTCAAAATGACTCCATTTTGACTATCGAGCCACCTTTTATTTTAAATAAAAGGCCTTGGTGTATGTTCTTTTATTTTTGGACCAGGAATTGGTCCCCAATCGCTGCTAATCTTCTTGGCTCCGTCATTTCAAGTCCGATCGTCATGAAATTTGACACGATGATTTTAAACGATTTAGGGGCAACGTACAAGCAATTCTTGACTGTACGCGGTCAATATTGGGGGTGTGTTTATTGGTTGTAACCACTGACCTATATATAACTGGACTGCGGGTACCCCTCAGAAAAATGTCCCCAAAATGTTTTTCAAGATGGCCGATTTATGGGTCTTATTCATGGTAGCGACCACTGATCTTTTTAGGGTTTTAAACACTGGATATCCATATAATCAAAGCAATTGTTAAAACCATACAGGTAGAAAACATTTGTTATGTCCAGCGAAATTACTTTACTTAGTATTTATACATACAAGAACGTATTGTAGGCGAATAAAAAAGCAACTGAATGACATTCTTCAAAAACACTCACAACATTTTTTAAAAGCAAAGAAATTTACTGAATACTTTTTTCATACACTTTGAAGAAGTTTTATTGTCTTTTACATATAATTCAATAACATTTACTAGCTTTAAACAAACCATTCTTGCGACAAAAAAAACACGCAAACTGATTAAAAATAACAGCTTGGCCGTAAAATCACAGCCGAAGAATCTGGTGAGCTATCGAGTAGCACATTTTGTTGAATTAGTGAACTAAATACTAAACAAATAACCTGGTCAACATTCCCGTTTTTATACCACAAAAAAACGTACGAAGAAAATATTATAAATGAAAGAAATACAACCAACAAAAAACATGAAACTGCATGCACTGACCGAACTGAAAAACGCTATGATACATCTTTTAAAAAGAAAAACTGTCATTTTACACTTCCAGAATTCATTAGTTCTTCTTCGTCATCAGATTTTCCTGTTTACAGTATTTAAATTTGATATATTTGTGCTAAAATTCACTGGTCTTTTGCCTTGCTTTACTCCTTCAAAACCTTCAAAACTGGTAAACAACTCCAAATATGGAGTTCCGGTCACTCGGTCAGTGGTCGTCCCCATGAAAAAGACCCATATTTCCGCCATTTTGTTGGGGACACTTTCCGTAACATAAAGTTAATAGGAACACGCAGTCCAGTTATATATAGGTCAGTGGTTGTAACCCATCAAAACGGCCAAGCAATTTAAGTGCATATCGTGAACACTATTGTCGCAATTCCCGCAGAATGTCTAATTATAAAATTTGAATTCCAGTAGGTCAAACAAGTCTTCCTCACTCTGGTACAAAACAAGTACTCGTCTCAAGACAAACCCCATATCAAAATAAATCAGTTTGAAGCATCCGACGTGATCGTGTAGTAAGCTGAAAACCTCAATTGCCCACCAAGAGTTAATTCTTTACGGACCTAAGCATTTGCACGAACAAATATTTAAAAGCATTAATTGTTTACGCATAATACTATTATAAAATAACATGTACACAACAAGCGCTCTGATTGGTCAATACCTGTGTTGGATAAGAGTATCCAAACAGGGGAATTTTGAGGTCGATCTTGTACACACAAAAACAAATCATGCCGACCCATCATCGTTTTTAAACATTTATTAACATTCTATACATATGCACAATAACTATAAATAAAATATAGCAATCTTCCCTGTTAATTTTCACAGGATTTTGCAAAAATAGGCCGAAATTATAAGTATTTAAAGTCCCGTATAATTTGTTAGGGCGACGTTTACCTTATTGCAAGTTTCAATAAAACCCCAAAACAGAACACTTTTATTGATATAGATTATAGTCCACAAAGAGAACATGGAAAAGGTGTAAAATGTTTATTTTACCTCTCGTCGGGCAGGATATTCACGAAGAAACCATTCATTTTGTTCTTGTAGCCAACAAAAAATCACCGAACAACACTTCGACAGTGAGATAAAACGACAAAAACGGATTCTGTGTTGTAGAATATGAAGGCTAGACAAACTCACAACATCACTTTACATCTGCAGCAATCCAACATAAAGTTAAACGGCATATTTTAGCGAGTAAATCCATCTGGAAATATCTTTTTCATCTTTCTATTAGCATGTTTTCCTGATGTTTTCACCACTTCAAACTTATTTTTGGCTGTCTGCTGTCGTCAGCATCATAAATCATGATAGAAAACCATCCATGATTGGCCGATTAGCTTAGAAGAACACGAAAGACCTCCCCTGATTGGTAGTTGACGGTTTGGGGGAGAATTGCAATGTTGATCTAATTATATTAATAACTTTTAGTGATATTTCTCTGTGGTTATTTTATAAAATAAATACCTAATGGGTTTTCCGTGTTTGGATACTCTGATCCAAACACTTGGGATGTTGCTCGACTTTCGAAAAGCTAAAAACACTCGCCTAGCGGCTCGTGTTTTTTTACGCTTTTCTCAAGTCTCGCAACATCCCGCGTGTTTGGATCAGAGTATCCAAACACGGAAAACCATTAGGTATTTCTTTATTAATTACTTCAAAGTAACATGCAAACTGCACGTAATTTGCATGTATAAAGCAAAACATTTAAAGTGCTCCTAACCTCAAAATTTTTATTGTCTTATTTGGCAGAACTTTTAAAATGATAAAGTAACTTATTTTAAAGTAACTTATAAAGTAACTTTCCTTTTGAGATATATCAGTTTGTTTGATATGCAAATGTCCGGAATTTACGTCAGACATGCATAATGAGTTATCAGAGAATGTTATATATATTTGCGTTCATGAAATAAAAACACTAAAGTGTGAATAACACGTGTGTGCGTTTCTCCCACAACACCAAACTTCTTGATTTTAAAGGATTTCGTTCGAGAATGAAAGAGATATACACATTTCTCCAATAAGTCATTATGCATGTGTGTAAGCATGAATAGATTGTGCTAGCAAATCCTGCCAAAGTTGCTCCAAAAAAAGGCTAAAAGTTGCTCAAAAGTTGCCAAAAATTGAAAAAGTTGCCACCAAAATTTGAAAAAGTTGCTCACTTTGGCGAGCCATTTTATTCTAGATAACAACTTAAACATGGAAATGTTGGATGTGTAATTCAATATAATCTTAAAGTTCAACATAACTAACGTCTAACAATAGTAGTACTTTGATGATGCCATGACTAGCAGAATGCAGATTAGCAAATACCAAGAATCAAGATGGCGGCGGCTCTGTGAGTCTGTGTTGGAGCGAATAACCGCTGGATAATTCGTGGGCGATATTAAGATACTATTTTTAGTGTCGACCAGTTTCAATTAACACTACAGAAACATTTATTTGGGTTAATTTGGGTGCTCAATTAGTGATAATTTAGTTTTTCATTATTTGTTGCTCAAAAGTTGCCAAGGAAAGCAAAAGTTGCTCAGGTTGCTTGCAGTACAAAAAGTTGCTCAAAACTCCAGAAGTTGCTCAAAAGTTGCCGAGCACAATCTATTCATGCTTACATGTGTGACGTAAATTCCGTACATTTGCATATCAAACAAACTGATATATCTCAAAAAGAAAGCGAAGAAACGAAAATCTTCATAAGAAGTTACTTTATCATTTTAAAAGTTCTTCCAAATAAAACAATAAAACATTTTGAGGTTAGGGGCACTTTAAGCGAACGCTGCCAATATAAAAACTCACTTGTTTAATAATCGTGAGCGGTTTTAAAAGTGGGGGGGGGGGGGCACAACCGAGCGCCAAAGGCGCGAGGTGTACATTTATGTAGCGGGTACGGGGGCATGCTCCCCTGGAAAGTTTTGTAATCTAGACTCTCGGAAAGGGCATTTCCTACGTTTTGGAGAGCAATTTTACAAAATTCTGAAGGGTGAAACACATCACTTTTAACAGAGCCCCAACGCAAGATTTGCAACAAGTTTCAAAATAACCGCTTACCATTGGAAGTTAGGAGTAAGGAGAACTTTTAATTCAAGTAACCGTCGAAGGTCAAAACGGATAATGGTGTATTGGTTATGAAATAGGAGGGGTGTAAGTAATAATTAACAAATAAACACGAATCTTGCACAACTGACTGTGCGATCAAAGGACCAACTACCCCAATACTCTATCACATACAACAAAGCATCCAGATTAAACACTAGGTGTTAATCTGGTCGTACATTACAAAAACATTAATTTGAAATAAGTACAGTAAGTTATAACTTCTTGGTAAAGTAGTACTGGTGTTTTTAAATGAAGAATACGCCGAAATTTCTTTTCCGATTTTCGTTTTGTAGCACAAATTCATTTGCCACCGAGACTAGATCAAGTTTTTCAGTTATTTGCTTGTGGACATGTAGTACTGTGAGATGAGATTTGAAAATCTCTTCTGTAACATATTTGGGCGAAGACGTGTTTTTTAGACCTGCAGTCTGGCGGCAGAAAATGATCTCTCTCCAGTTGCACTAGTTGCAGGACTCACATGTATATATATTCACAATTAGTTTGAGGAATTATTGATATTCAATGGAATTAATAAGAGAAAAAAGTGAAATCATCTTTCCATGCGCGTTAGAGTTTCGCGGAAAAGTTAGATGGGATGCAGGGGTCGAAATATACGCTGCTCCGTGTATAGTAGAATGTCTAACGGATCAGTAAACATCATTCAAAAACTTATTAATATTCATTAACCAAATTGTCCAATCACATTTCCGTATTTAGTCACGCGCAAGGCTTTTATACCTGATAAAACCATGAATACTAATCAGCATGAAAATTATATAAAGTCTCTACGAGCTTTATATAAAATTCCTGCTAATTTGCATTTCATACATCAACCCAATTTACCTCTAATAGAAAATAAAAACCAGTACACTCCCTAGTGATTACAATCAATTGTTTTTGAAGCTATTTAAAACACTCGAACTCGCGTTTTATCATATCTAAAATGCTCGCGCTGCGCGCTCGCATTTTAAATATGATAAAACGCGAGTTCGAGTGTTTTAAATACTACTTAAACTTCATGATCTCACTATTCCGTTTGTATAGTAGAAAAGTATGACACGAGAATTACACTTTCTGTCTGTCACTTTTATTATAGTAAATCTCTGGTTGGTTATTGCATGCATATTTTATGACAACTCTGTAATTATATATTTAGTCTCATTGCACTCATGTAAATTATTCTCTGAAGATGTTGTGACAATAACAACGAAACGTTCGAACTTTATTAAATATTATGATTTTACTCAGAGGACTTTGACGCAAGTTTTTGATACACTGCCTCGAGTTATCAATGGCCTTCTTACCACCAAATGGTGTTGACTAAGCAGAGATCTCAGTCGATTCTTGATGAAGCGCAACTTTGAGAATGTTCTCTCGCAGTCGCAGGACTCATCTGTGCGCAGTTCTTACAGACATTGGATTATCGCTAAAAGCCCAATTATAGAGGTTCTGACTTCTGAGGGCCTACGATTTAAGGTCGTTATCCGAGAAGACCATATGGACTTATGGTGACTGGGGAGGGCAAATTATATGCCCTGACGAGCATATACGTTGCCCTCGTACCAGCCCACTGGATGTGGGATTGTTAACACGTTACGATATGTTCGATTATCCGATCTTTTTAAGAAAACTAAGTTAGCTACCGGGATAATCTGTACGCATATTGCAAACAGATAATTTATCTTTGTTTTAATATATATTGTAGCTCTGGGAGTTGATTATTTCTCAAGAAAACGTTCGTCGAAGACAGCCGAAAGTTCGTGTTTTTGTTTACAAGATGGTATCCGGAAAAAAAAATTATATTTTTGAGCATGTTCAATTATCCGCTTTTAAATAGAACTAAGTTAGCTACCAGGATAAGCTGTACGCATGTTGTAAATAGATCATTTAACTTTCCTTTTAATTTGGGGAGGGAATAGGTACAATCCAATTAACTAGGAGGCTGGTACGAGGCCAATGTATTTGTTCGTCAGGGTAACTGATGTATATATATACTCAATGTATATGCTCGTTAATTAGGGCAACGTATTTGCTCTTCCCAGTACTACACGTACCTATCGAGAAGACCCAAACGTATTTGCTGGTATTATTGCAAAGGCAGCACTTTCTTCTCAATTATTTTAAGACCTTGAGATCCAACCCAGCTGGTGATCCGACCCAGGATTAGAACCTGTGTCTCTCAGCTCATAGACCACAATAGCTGGTCAGACACACCTAGCTATGTCACACCCAGGCCCCAGGGGTCTATTTTGATGTCCCCGAAAGGGCCCCATATGCCATGGCACACATAGTCCAGTCCAAGCCTGGCTTCGCGTCCAAATCCTCCATGAAAAACGAACAAATAAATGAGAGATTACACGTCGTTAAGTTGTTGAGATCTATTTAATAACAAGATCACGCGTTCATTCGATCATTCGAGTGTTGTGGTAACGTCACTAAAAAGTAATAAGAATTCACATATGATCATGCCGTCACGTCTCATTACATTATTAGTCCAGACACAACAGTGCCTAGTTCCTTCATACGTCTCGCGATACGCAGCAACTTCGACCAGCTGCCAGTACTGAAGTCGTCTGTAAGCCAATCATATTAGTATCAAAATCTCCGCGCCACTCTACGATTTAATTTACAAGCATTTTTAATTTACAAGAAATAAATATTTAGGATAAATAAGATTCGTAAACAATTCATAATTTTAATTCCATCTCTCTGTCTCGACCCTCTTAGAGTCAGCGTCAATATGGCCGCCACACTTTGGGCGATGTGTTCCCGGTGCTGCACACAGCCTCGCTTTCGAGTTTTATGCGGCCGTGGTTTAGATCATCAATGTGATTCATAACATTCGTAACCTTGTTTAAGTCATTGTGACTCGTCGGGTCGTTCTTCGATGAGAAGCCGTAGCCATTGGTCGTCGTCGAGTTCGACAGGTCGGTGTAGGTCACGGCGGTACCCAAGGGGATCTTCAGGGATACGTCGTGCATGCCTATGCTCGGATTCAAAAGCGTCGGCGGTGGTCTTAACAATGGATACGAGTTCGCCATGTTCGAATACGCTGCAGGCGATTGAATCAGTGAACCTGATATATCGTTCGCGGAGGTCTGCGACGAATGTTGGTACATCCCTTTGGGCGTCGCCGACGTCACGTGGTTCAAGAGGTCGTGGTCGCTAAGCGCGCTTGTCGTGACGAAGGGACCGTTGGTGTTGTTCACCATAGATGACGTCACTTGGTTGTTCAACATGTTCACGTTGTTGCCCAGGTGCGTCAACGTTCCGTTCACGATGTTCTGATTAGAGTCCAGGCCGGCGCCGTTCGAGTATAGCCCGCCAAGGGAATTCACCGATGGCGACGCCGCGTTCACCGTGCTCGCGGGCGACGAGGTCGCGTTCGCGCGGTACGTGTACTGCGTGGAGTTGCCGAATCGCGAATCGGTGAACATCTGCGGGAACATGGGAGCCATGTTGTCGCCGTTCATGGGTAGGAGGGGGTTCTGTTGTTTTGGAGACGAGAGGATGTTTTGAGGGAGAGTGTTGTACGTGGACAGAGGTGAGGTGTTGTCGTTGATGTTCGAGTGGTTGTTCATTGTGGGGTTCACCAGATTTTGAATATTATGAAAACTCCATGATGACTGGCCACGCAAATCTAAAAGAAATAAAATGAAAGAAGTTCTGATGAGTTTGAGTTCGCGAAAGAAATGCAATGTAATGTTATGTGTTTTTTAATTGAACTTCCATGAAGGTTTTTAAGGTACAACAATAACAGAAAGAGATTTATAAATATGAGAGGAAAATGTATCTATATATAAATATATACATGCGAATAAAAGTACAACTTATGTATATATGTATATATATATATATATGTACACATATGTATACATATATATATACATTATGTATACATGATATGTATACATATGTATACATATGTATATAGCCATAGGCATAGGTATATATGTATATGTCATGTATATATATGTATATATGTATATATGTATATATGTATGTATTATATAAGTAGTATTATATATATATATATATATATGTATGTATTATATATATGTATGTATTATATATATATATATATATATATATATATATTATATTATATATATATATATGTATTATATGTATATATATGTATTATATGTATATATATATATATGTATGTATATATATATGTATGTATATATATGTATATATATATGTATGTATATATATATATATATGTATATATATATATATATATATATATATATATATATATATATATATATATATATATATATATATATATATATATATATATATATATGTATATATATATGTAGTTAAATAAGACAAGCTTCAGTTACTTCATTGAACTTTAATCACTACTAAATTGTTTCGTATAGCTTCGCTTGCCACACGAAACAATTTTGTAGCGATTAAAGTTCAATCAGGAAGTAACTCAAGCTTCTCTTTTATTTAACTATTTCGCTCTGCCTCGGTATCGAGCACTCTATACCCGTATGATTTCGAACTTGATAGTTATCTATTCATTTATCTATCTATATATATATATATATATATATGTATATATATGTATATATTCCTATGACTTTAGCAGGGGAAAAAGTCCTGACTGTGACGGAAAAAAGTTCGACTGTGACGGGAAAAAGTTCGACTGTGCCGAAAACAGCTGACGTTAACGCCTCTATTGACAAAAGATTTTCCCCTTTTGATAAAGGAATTTGTTTCCCACGAGCCACCTCCTCCTCCTCCGTCGCCTATCCAGAACTAGAAGCTATAGGTCTCTGTCTTCCGTCGTTGTTGATTAAATCGAGTCCATTTATCAGTGATTAACCGACTTAACATTGAATAAAAAACCCATCATGGCACACTCGCCAACAACATAACCATTCCCATCCACCATTATTTTATATAATCTTATGTGCTCAAGGGAATTATTGCGAAACAACTTGAACATTTGTATAACTATGCTACACTTATAGACTCAGACTCCCAGACCTAAACCGTACTATTTGGAGTCGCGCTTTATAGCACAAAGTTTCGTATCTGTCGACTAAATACAGTATTTGCAACGCAAAGTAGACACTTCTGTGCAATGATTGAGGTCAATTTTTTCTCAAGCCATATATCGCATTACAAAGAAGAACTCAGAGAAAAAAGGTTGATATTGAAAATGCGCTTGATAATCAAGCAATGTCACCAAGCGCTCCTGACCTTCACGGATCAAATCCGCGCATGGAACTAAAATATCAATCTTATTAAAAATCTTGCAAGAGAGCCAAACTGGCATAGGGGACCCCACAACTCGTTGGCTCGACCGCAGTAGGTAGCAGTCGAGAAGTTTTGGCACGTAACACCCGGAAATATTAGGACAATTCTATGTATCAATACTGTATAGCATTAATGGTAATCCAATAAGAATAAAAAAAATCCTGCAGCATCTTGTAAACTCAAGTTCTATACGTCAATTTATAAGATGGAATTTATTTTCTAGTGGTCTTTCTATAATCCTATAATTGCGCAAACACAACGCCAAAGGTTGCGCAATTAACAGCAATGGCTTTGAAATATTGCAGCGTCATTTTGAGAGCCTGATTCCTTCCGCTCGCTAACCGCACAAAATTATAAACAAGTTAAATTTCACATACAACTCACGAGTTAGTAAGCTTACAACGCGGAATATCCGGACAGTCAAATGCTGACAGCTACTCGAGAACCGGAACCCACCGCAAAAGGTGAATAGAAGTATTACTTGCATGGTTAATCATGTCGATAAATTTTCATGCTACCCCGAGGATGATTGTGAAATAGAATTGAGACACTGCACGTCCTTACAGATAAGTGTTAAGTTGTCGCGAATAGATTTCGTGCACTTAAATGGATTATAAACACACTGTTCCTAGTTGACGTGGTAGCTCAACTGATAGAGCAGTGGTCGAGAATCTCGAAGTGCGAGTTCAAATAATTTCCCATCATCGACTCAATCGTAGTGTAGGTTAATCATGTCGATACAATTGAATGTACACTAAACATGTACCCCAAGTGAGACGGTCGACACCTCTTCGAAGTTCGAACAGTTGCCGCATCGTATTCGTCAATTCTGCGGCGACAATATTGCGTCGTGCTTTTATACGGGAACGTTACGAACAACGTTGTTATTATATTCGTCGAAGAGAAGAGGTCTCCAAGCGTAATCTTAACTATGTCCACGCTCTGTATACAACACCACCTCAACTCGCGCAGAGAATCTTAGGCTTAGCTTAAAACTGACTTCGAATCTGACAGTATACAATTGTTTTAGCGCTACTCATAAAGTGATATTAAAGTCATAAAGTAATCTTAGAATATAAAATATACGTGGTATAGTCAATGATCGACTGTGAGTTTTTTGAAATGCTAAACTATCGCGTTTTAATTTAATTTTAGACGTTGTGCTACGTCGAATTGCTAACGTCGAATTTGATTGCTCCGATTGAATACGATACAGTAAAATGCGCCAATTGTTCGTCGTTTTAAATGGGGCTTTAGTGGTATTCCTAAGATCTGGTTTCTGTGCAACAACTTGTTACAAATGGTATAAAAATGTTTTGCTGTGTAGGCAGAGTAGAAATACAAATCGAACACTCTAAGAGGTTCGTAATAGTTGTGTAGGAGGTCTAACATTTTTCGAACCTAGAAGGCGTTCCGCCCAAAACGTTAGACAGCTAGTCCTACACACTAATTCGGCTAACACACCAACAGTTTATAGAATCTTCAATTTGTATAAATAGGTTACATGTAGGGCACAACGAGACGTACCTCCAGTTAGGCCAACAAATGGAGACGACGCGTCCGTAGGTAGTTTCATGGGTTGCAAGGTAGTGGGTTGGAGTTCGGTGAACGGTCCGAAATTATTCTCACGTATACTTCGCCGTAAATCCAAACCCATCTCTGCATTCATTCGATCAGGGAATGCGGCGAACGCTTCGTACGGATGGTGGACGTCTCTGTCGTCGTTTCTCGCACGGTGTCCTTGAAAAAAAAAACACAGCAGATAAGCAACGTACTTGACATTGGATTTAATCCTTGGCTTCGTGGTATTTTTCCTATACCGCCTAAATAAAAACTCTAGACTCTAGTAGTTCTTAACCGTGAAATAAAGAAATACTAATTCTTTTCAGTCTAAAGCAACATTTCAATATGTTCATCGTTATGTGGAGGCAGATACAAGGTTATACGCTATGTGTATAGGCAGACATACAAGGTATGTGTAGGCAGATACAAGGTTAAAAACGTCATGGAATTTTCCGTATGCCACGAAACCTAATTTAAGCCAAATGCTTATGTAAAATATACATTAATTGCTGTAGTGAATGTGCGAGCTTGGACGATCGTCAAGCTCTCGGATCCTTAGAAATAGTCCCCGGACAGGAACTGCATGCAGCAGTGTATGTAGGTACATATTATATAAATTGAAATAGTACTCAATTGAAACAGTACATGATTTCAACCTCCGCTCTCTACCGAGTCTCGACAGCTCACCAGCAATCAGAAATATTTTCATGAGGATTTGAGCTTAACGAACCTAATCATGAATTAGCAAAAACCCGTTTTCTTCAAGCTCATTTGCATTCGGATCGGCACACGAAATATTCGACGTTTGAAACATGTCTAAGCAATGCGACATGGGCGCTTGTCGGTGTCGGTGTTAACGCCTCAGAGGTGTCAAAGTAAATCCGTCTTGATATGCTATTTCTGTTTATCCTGTTTTGCGTTTCGCGTCGGCTTGTTTGTTGTTTGTCTTGGGATTGAAAGAGATGAATTCCACTTAGTAATATTGATATCTATAAGGCTGTTATGTTATGCTGTTGGAAATAGTTCTAGCATAGTGCCCAAGGCTAGATTTTTGTGTAAAAATGAAGTTTCTCAGTTAGGCAGGACGAGAGCGTTCATGTAACTTTCCCCCTCACTGAATAAGAGGAAAGGAAATTGGTATATAGCACTTTTTGAAAAACGGGGGAGAAAGGCGAGTTTCGAGGACCCATAAGCTTAACCTTGAACTTGGTGTGTTTATTGTTTAACGAACGCCTACGAGGTTCTCGTTCTAGTCGTTGGCTATTTAAACAAAATAAGTGGTCCGACCCTTTCCGCTTAAGAATTCCAAAAATACGCGAAAAATCGCGACAATTTACGAGAGGACAAACGACAGGAATGCTACGTCGACGCCATGCATCCTTAACGCGATTATGGGTTTCAATATACAACTTAGTAACATAAGGGAGAGTTTGTTAAATTCTGGAATTTTAGGGTTTAGTTCCGGTACAATATACGCGAGAAATAATACTTGAATTTGGAGAAACATGTGCCGAATATACTTTGATACCGGCTCACTTCCTTTGCGTTTTAAATGATCCGAACACCCTTGCTGAGCAAAGTTCGAAATGATATACTTCGGGTTTTGTTTGTTTTTTAAAAGAAGTTTAGCTTTTAGTTTGTTCGTTCTCGGGTCCTGCTGGACTTCATTCTTTGGCTTTGGGGAGGTTGAACACGAAACCCTTATCGGCTTTTAAGGCTAAATTGCTCAAGAGAAAGAAAAGACTTTAATAATTTGATGAATCAAACGTTTCTTCCGGGGACGCTCGCGCACTGTATTTTAAGAGCGCTGAAATTGTGAGCCAAAAAAGAAATTCCTAACTGGTTTAACAACAAGTCCGTTATAATCTCGATTTAAAACTGAGAATCAGAACTGCCGGGATTTTATTACAAACTACGTGGCGACGATCAGCTGTCAACCAGCATGAATATATTCACATGGTCTTATCACAAAGTCTTGTAGAAGTCATCTGCGACTCGAGTCAACTCGATGAATAAAACAGTGGAAATGCCATTCCATTCTATTCTGGTGTATAATCAGCATCTGTTTTCGCGTCTCTGGCCAGATGGAGCTCAAAGCTACATACGATATAGCTAATCAATTATTAAAACAACTTTTCTTTAATCGAACGGTTTCATAAACAGAAAAAGATACGATATAGGCTCTCCATTTCAAACGTATGATCTTCATACTTTCCGTGTAGCTATTTCGTGGTTAACTCGCGTAGTTACCAATATTCTAAACCCTAGCTCGATTTACTTTATTAAATGCTATGGGTATAAAACGTGAATAGGGATAATTCACTCGACATGAATCAAAGAATGTCACGAAATATTAAAAACTATACAGAAACAAGTTTATCAATTCAACGTTACGAAGTCGCCATTATGTCGACCTAAAAACGGCTCGAAAAATCGCATCTTTCTCCAAGGGTTGAGAACACATGAAAACCGGTAGAATACACTCGTTTTTCGTTCTTTCTTTCTCTGATAACGGGAATGTGCATCGGAAGTAATCGCATCAGTGATTCCAAACATTCGAAAAATATTTAATATACAATTTATCGAATGTATATAGCTAGAATTTATTCGAAATATTTCTTGATGGCTTCGAAAAAACATCCGTGTATTTTAAGATAAGGGAAAGTGCATAGTTCCGAAACGATTTATCGATTTACCACGAGCATATAGTAAGCATGCACCTGCCTCCGACTCGGCAGATGTCAGGTAGGCTGTGTGTGTATTCAAGTAAATTATTAGGCAAGACAATTAAAGAATCTGATGGCGAAAACAACACTTTTATCGTCTCGGACAATCACAAAGGAGATGGCATCAATGATTCATGCTCGCTTGATTATAATTTAATGTCATGAACTCGACGTGTTGATTGGCTTGGCCGTGTTAATCACCTGTACCTTGCCCAGCAGTGAGTAAATTAGTCATTCAATAAACATTAGCAGTGAGTATTGTTTGCGGTCAGATTCCAAATACATATTATAGTAATCGCAATAATGTTTCTTAGCGAGGAATCGAGCTAAATATCAAATATCACCGTCGCGAATCCGATTGGCGTCAGACACGTATCGTGATCTCGTGATATACTAATTTGCAAACGATGGAACGGCAGAAATGTACACACTTGAACTCATAGTATTTACATTTGCGGCTGTTAAAATATATATAGAGAAATATTAAATAAGCAGCTACCGGCACTTAGGCTTGCATTGAGACAAAACTCATTGTATTGTTTCACGCTTATAAACCTCGTTAACGTCACGAGAAGCGTAAACCTAGGAGCAAATCGACACGCACACACACACATACATGCGTGATTCTACGAAGTCTTTGTATTCTGCAAAAAATCTCGGCGGAACTAGCTTGTGACTTGTGAATATTTAACGGTATGAAAACCGCAAGTAAATACGGCGGCCGTTGTTGTACCTCTGCTGGAAACCACAAAGTACTTTGAATATGTACGAAGGTGTTGTTTTTTCTCTCTATTAACGTAAAATAAAATCAATCAATCTGGGTCTTACTTCTCGGTTCTCGTGGTCCGTCCACAGTAACCTTTATGGCACGCACATATGTGGCGACTTGTGGTGGCTCCGTGTTCACTGAGATGGTCAACGTGAAAGATTTACCTGGAAAAAAAATTTCCAAACTCATCAATTGCTCGGAAAATAATTACAAACCAAATTCGATTTAAAAATCCTAAATTTAATCAAGCTCTAGAAATTCCCATGCTACTGCATGCTCGACAACACTATTCTCCTACACACATGCAGTCAATTGCTGCAACCGGGGTTAATTTGACAGCTATTTTCATATTTATATATATACATAAATATATAAACATATATATGTATATACATATATATATATATATATATATATATATACACCTGACTTTATTACCCACCTCTGCCACTACGTCCAACAAAGCGAAGATCGTTAAATCGGGCAACTTGATTCTTCATCATAGCTGTTGCATTGCGAAGCTCCGCGGCAAAATTCTCATCGTTGCCAGCTGAAATGTGAACCGTCGTGCCATCTGTGATATCGCCCAGCGAGACAACCTTGAAGGCGACTGGCAGCGTTTTGTTACACCGCCAGTGCGACGGAAGAACGCTGCAAACAAAGTTCGGCGAGTCGGTCTTGACAAGTTCGCCAGGATATTCGGCGAGAGCTTCTACCATAGACCGTTCCCCCTTTACCTTTCGTGGTAAAACCGAAGACTCTATAGCGGTCATGGTTTGAAGCTGTGGTGGTGACCACAACGAAGAGCCAAAGCAACTGTAGTATGATGGAGCGCCGACCGTCGAGGTTTTAAATATGAATTGTAGATGATTGGAAGACTCTACAAGAGGCGATCTAAACAACTCCCCCTATAGTGACGTAGGTTGACGCCTATTAAGCTTGGCCAATCGCGTGCGACGTAAACAATGAAATGTAGATATTTTGTAACAAGAGTATGATCGCGCAAACAGTGAGTCCAGCGGTGTTTACGCGAAACGAGACAGCCAGGAAGAATCGGGAATGATCGAGATGGGTCCGTAATTCGGAGTATTAACGTATGTCAACGAAGTACCGACGGTATTTTTAGCCATGGTTCCGGTTCGCCTATTTTTATCGCTATTATCAATTATTCTACCGAAAATATTCTTAAATCAACACAAAGCGAGAAAGATTAATGTGTTATTATTGTATACTGTATTGGGGTTTTAGACGTCGCGCGAAACTGTGTTTAAAAACATAAACAATCACGCCTGCTGCTGACACAATTGTCGCAAATGTTGGTTTATGAAATGAGTTTCATCTATTGTAAATTGTATGAAATGGCATGATTTGAAACTCTCGCAAATTACATAATCATTTACGATGAATAAATATTCAGGAGGCCACCGGGCAACAACATCAAGTTGTCAAAGGCCCCTAAGATGCACTCTCAGTTTAAAATATGACCGCTCTACCGCCAAATAAGTCGTTCAATTCAGTATTAAATATTACAAACGCGAAGTTCGATTTGGCAAAAGTGTCGCTTGAATGGAAAATTTATAACTTCGCGAGGGAAGCTTGCTCGTTTCGAGTAAATGTTGTTCGAATTAGATGTATATGGCGTACGAATGGTTGCATTGAATTTTGACATTATAACGCGCAATATCATTACCGTATGTTATTTTAATAGTTGATTTAGATTGTCGTGATTGGTCCTCGTGCTATTATTGAAAATTTCTAGCATTATTCTGCTTGAATGCCTGAACATTGAGCCTCCAACATCGTACCCACTAGTGCTCCTGCAGCATTTCACTTTTGATAAGAACTCTAGACTCAGTACTTAAATGGCTAAAATTAGCACAATGTTCCTAGTTGACGCGGTTAGCTCAATCCGGAATCACAAAGCTGCGAGTTGAAATCCAGCTCGTGTCAACAATTTTCCGTCGACGCAGTAACGTAGGTTATAATCATGTTGATACATTATTCTGAAATATTCAGTACTTCTCTCAGTATTTAGAATATGAACAAAAGGAGACATCATACTAACCCTATAATCCTCACCCGAAAACTAACCCCTTTGCTGACCGTTATAATACCAACCAACCTCAATACTAACCACAATTCTATAACCCGGAAGCTAACACTAAAATTATCCCTAATTCTAACCTCAATACTAACTCTAATACGAACACTATTAAATAGTGAAATTGAATTGGGTTAATGCGTTTCTATTTATGTTGTGCATATCGATCGAGAAAGAACTTTCTGAATTTATATATTTATATATATATATATATATATATATATACGAAAGTATACAAAATATACAAATGTGCCCTACCGGCTATCACCATATATATATATATATATATATATATAAATGTAGTTTGATCGAGTGAAATGCCAAATATTACCTATATATATATATATATATATATATATATATATATATATATATATATATATATATATATATATATATATATATATATATATATATATATATATATATATTTGGCATTTCACTCGATCAAACTACATGTTGAAAGGATTTATGGTGAAGGAAAATTTCGAGTGTTGGAATACATACATTTTAATATTCCAACACTCGAAATTTTCCTTCACCATAAATCCTTTCAATATATATATATATATATAGCAAAGTGAAAAGGTGGTAAACTGTCAAGATTTTTGATACAAAATACTGACGTTTACTCTGATGAAGGGCTCCGCTCGAAACGTCAGTATTTCGTCACTAAAAATCTTGGCAGTTTACCACCTTTTCACAATATATATATATATATATATTTCCGTTCTCAGAATTGCTTTCCGCTTTAGATCAAAACAACCAACCAAACATATTTAGGATTAAAATAGCTAGGAGACTTCCAAAAACAGGCTAAAAACGTCCTCAAATTGGTACGCGGATGTTATGCACTGCAACGCATCAATGCCGTCGAGTTGAATGACGATGTCAAATTATAGGTCAAATGGAAAATTCGTTTGCACGTGTATTATACCACGTCTCATACATTACATGCGTAGTAGCACAGTTCACTGCAGACTCGAGTTTCTTCCCGATCACTCGCTTTAGTGGATCTCAAGTTTTAATACATCAACAATGACGAAGGCTAAACAAAAAAACAAAAAAGCTACGAGCGATAAGCCGAAAGATGATTCAGCAAACGGCTTTAATTGTTGTTGAGAGCAAGGTAAATGACACCGTGACACGAGGCGAAATCGACAATGTTGATTTCACCCCCATGTCGATTACAAATTTTGAAACTTTTTATTAATTCGCCGTTTCCTAGACGCAAAATGTCGACTCTACCGACTCAATCCTCCCACCTACAAACCCACCGAGTACAGCCACGGACAGTTTTAATGCACCGCAAACTAGCCAGAGCAAATCGACGTCGAAACCTTGGTTTCAAGCGGAAATCCTTAGTATGATGTGAGTATAATAATATGGACGCGCGCGGTGTCAGGTTGCTAAATTTATTTGCTGTGTCAAGTGCAAAGCTGACGCATTGGTACTCAAAATCTGACATGACTGAATCACGATTTTTTTTATATCGAACACACGACAATACTGCATTATCCTAATAATACAGTCCCACGAGTCTCACGTGTTGTGCTGTCAAAATTATCAAAAATCGGATGCAGCGAAAACCACAAACTTTTACGTAACACTTCCTGGTTCGCAGTTGGTAGTTTCCTGGAGTGTTCCGCTATTAACTTGTTTTACAGATGTTAACCTTGTTAAAATTTCGTCACACACTTTATTGCCACCTAATTGAAAACTTCGAGTATATTATAAATTTGACCATCTATTTTGGGTTGCTGATCCTCGGGTAGCAGATAGGACTAGAGTTTTTATTTTGGGTTATGGTTAGGATTTTTGTTCTTGTATAAAAGTTTCTGAATCCTGGGAAAATAACCTTTGTCTATTGTCTCTCCCGTACACGAGGAATTAACCCTATTTTGCCTATTCAAATGTCTGTGATATTTTCATTGTCTGGGAGGCTGACAATAGTACCTATTTCATCTTCAATATATTTGTATGAATGCAGATTGCGAAAACATCGGCCACTGTTATTATGCTACGCTTTTATTCTCACTGTCAGGATACGTATTTGAAACTTTTTAAATACCATTGAACTATATTTAAAAACAAGAACACAATGTCATCAACAACATTATTGAAATTGCTTCATATCCGACCACGATATCCGAACTAACACAAATCTAATTCCTCAAGTGATAATTATATTGCACAGTGTATATGAAAACAACTGTATTTATTGACAGTGCATGTTTAAAAAATAACTTATTAGAATTCCAACTATAGTTTATTTATAGTTTGAAACTTTTTTTGGTATTTCTCTTTACCAATGAGTATTTTTGAAATTAAGAAACTACAAGCTTGTGAAGAAGATGAATTATTTGCACTTAAAAACACAGTACTGTATTTGTGTTATTATACATTTTTACTCAATCTGAATTTAATTAGTTGTTAGCATTACAGGGGCTGGTTGTTCGAAGCACAGATAGCTTATTCGGTGGATAAGTCCTACCCAATTGAATCATTTTCTATCCATTAAACAGTTATCTAAGAAAAAATATAATGGTAATCACTTGTTACTTTCCTCACATGGCCACACATGTCTATGAGTTGGGAGACACAGGTTCAAATTCTGGTCAGACCACCATTTAGGGTCTTCAAATCATTGAGGAGAAAGTGCTGCCTTTGCAATAACACTAGCAAATGGTAAGACTTTCGGGTCTTCTTGGATAGCAAACCTAAATCATAGGTTCTCCTTGTTAATTATTTGTATATTTGAGAATGTGGTAGCTTGTCATGCTTCTCAAGCTTATAAACTCAGTGTCTGATAGGAATCGATTATGGCTACACAAGCTTAGATGGTAGAGTGAAGATTACAATGTGTACAATACTGGTTTCTGGTGACATATGTACTACCAGTCTGAAAGTCTCCACATTTAAATTATTGTGGTTAAATGTACAACTGATTTGGGGAAACTAGGATGTGGGAATTGATGTTTTCTTTTGAAACCTTATTCTTAAAGGTATGCATTTGGAGATGCCAGAAAACCGAGTCCAGAATCTGCTCGTCTTATCGAAGAGATAGTCCACCAGCAAATCTCTAACTTGGTAATTTGGAACATACTTGTTGTTTTTACGTTAAATAACCTCTAGAACTACGTTTTCTGATTTTTAGCTGACTAATGTAAGACAAATAGGATTAAAATAAAGGATTAACAGGGCTTAAGAGGGTTACAAGTATCTTGTTTATCAAGGGTATGACCAAAATACAAGAAAATGCATTTCATTGTATTTGTATTGACCACAATTTCCTTTGAAACTACAGTATATAAGATTAAAACATAAGCTGTAGAAAAAAATTTCGAAATCTCAAAATATAATTGGCCCAAAAAAAAATACCTGGGTTGGGTCAAGTTTTCTTCCCCCAAACATTGTATGGACAAACAATAAGTTTTACCAAACCATGCTAATCTTCATTACCACAGGAAATTAGAAGCATTGATATGTTAAGTAGTTTTAAGCACTTTTCTTTTTTAAAATTAATAGTTTTTTGTTCATAGTGGTAATATATGTAGTAGGCTTTATCTTATAATGAAACTGTAATTAGTTTTTTATAAGTAACATTAAGAATATATTGTTGTAAGAGCATTGAGACTATTGTATAATGCTCCTGATACGTCTTTATTATTATTATTATTAATCTTGAGGATGCTGCCATGTTTGCTATTCCAGGATGGAAATCAAGCTGCAACTTGGGCTTCTCAAAATTTCAATAAAAAGATTAGGGTTGGCGTTTTACTGGCCAAAAACAGGGTCGGGAAACCGGAAACCAAGGTGGTTTTTTTTGGCCTTACCGTAGCTAAAAGTTTCATCTTGATAGTAATTCAACATTGAAATAATAATTGAGTTTCAAACAGAGCTATTTAGAGAAAATGTGTCCAATTCCTAAATTCTCTTTGTATTTCACTGTTGAATCACTGTGCAGTCTAGTGTCCCTATGTAGACGTAGTGTCACTTCCTATGGATAGTAAACCAACTTTAGCAGAGGAAAATGATGATAATATTAGGCACTTTTTATCAGAAAGTGCCAAAGTATATAAAAGCCCAAACATGAGATAAGCACAGTCTTCAAGATGGTTGATATTTGACTTTGTAATAAAGTTGTAATGTTACCATTTATCTTGTTTTGACTCATATTTTTTGTGTTTTCAAGATGTCCTCCTTCAGTTTATGTTTTATCTTCTATTACTGCTTCATTAAGAAACATTTTTACTCTATTTCAGGGTGAATAACCATGAAATAGAGTTGTCTATTCTGACGTGTGTTTCCTTGAATATCAAGTTCCAGAATGATCATTTTTGGATTGCATTTTATAGTTAATAACATTTCAATCAATTTTATTTACTCCTGATTTGGTGCTAATGATATTATTTATTTATTGATTTGATTTGCCACATGTATAAGTAACTTTAATGTTGTGGGGAATATACTAAGAAGCACACATTTAAAAAAAGACAGTGTAATAGTGATACAAAAGAATAACAACAACAACAACAACAACAAAGAGAAACGAGTGCATGTGGCAGGGATACCGCAACAGCTTTAACGCCAATTACTGCCCTAACTGCCGGCCCAGCTTATGCCAATTACTGCGCCCTTAGTATTAAACTTAAATTTTGATCTACTAGGGGTATAATTTAGTATTAATACCACATGTGCATTGTAAATTTGTGGTATTAATTTGTGGTGTAAATTTGTGGTATTAATACCACATGTGCATTGTAAATATTAAGAAACAACAGCTTCACTGTTGATGTTCCTATGTTCACTCTAAATTTCTTTAATAATTCCTATCTCAATCAATAAATAATGGATGAGGCCAGCATGATATTATGAGTTAAGACTGAAGAAACCTTAGCTGCCAAAGCCTGAAAGAAACTATAGATCTTGATATTATTAAAGTGTGTAAGCTGAATTTGTTGCTTTTGTAATAAAGGTTGTCCAGACTGCTGAAGTAACATCATTCAGAGGTGGAAAGTTTATGCACACTGAAGACATCAAATTTCTTATACGAAAAGATAAGGTAATAATACCAATTGAATGAATCAATTATATACCTTAGAGAATTAGACAGTTTTGTGTGCAATATGGCTTGATATTTGAAGAGATGTGACACACAATTCTATAACTGTGAGAGTGAGAGTAGTGGTTTATCTAGAAAATAAAGACTAAGAAAAAGGCCGAAAACAGGTCATTTATTCACTATAGAGAGTCAGAGACATAATATTGCAACAGGAACATAGATGTTTTATATATGCATATATGCATTGCTGTAAGTTTCAATGTGGGAGCTTGGAGAAGAGACGTAGAGTAGACAGATGATGCATTGAAGATCATCTGATATAATAGTGACTGCTGCTTAAGCAGTACATAATATCGATCACACCGTACATCATTTATATATAAATACACTGATGTGGTGAATATGGGAGCTAGAGTAGACAGATGATACATAGACAATCGACAAGCTCAAATCCACTCTCCATCTGAGTCTCAGTAACTCAATGGTTAGAGCAGCTCACCAGCAATCAGAAGGTTACAGGTTCGATTCCTGTCCGGGATTCAGAATGATTTTCTGAGGAGATCTAGATGTTTTTTCTGATGATTTAATAAGCTATATGGAATCATTTTACAGGAAAAATTGAAGAAGTTAACACTATACCTCAGCTTTAAGGAAAACAAACAGAAATGTGTGAAACAAGCAAGTCAAGATGACAGTGAACTATTAGGGTCAATAGGTGACTACTTTAAAATTATTTTTAATGCTAAACTAAATTGGTCATATATGTATTGGTCATACTAGCTGTAGCACTTAATATTTTTCCCCATACCATATCCACACTTTCTGAAACAGCTAACAAGCAGTCCCTATCAGACGGTATGACCAGCCTCGCATGCTAAATCCACCCGCAAAAAGTTTTTGCAAAGCAATCTGCCACCTTTAAGCATCGTACACACTACCAATTTTTCCTTGACAAGATCCTTGCTAGTTTTACTTGTTCATGTGAACATTTTTCCCAACTAGTTAATCTTGCTATATCTTTTAACTGCATGTATGAACAGAAAAATAGATTTTAGGTTACTGAGCCAATGGGTATAGTGGTCACTGTCGAATGATGCTTTCAAAAAGTCAAACACCATCAATGGGAAATATATACGTAGGAACAAACTGTGCCCTCCATTTACCCCCTGGCAGCAGTGAATAACTATTATGTATTTTCTCTAACATACAGGGGCATAGGAAATAAATTTAATTTGGGGGTGCCACAAGCTTTCAGGGGCATGAATATATAATATTTGTCTATATATTCTTTGTTGTCGACCATTTTATTTTTCAGGGGGGTGGACATTTTTTCGCATGACTTTTCTTTGCAATAATTTATTTTCCCAAATATAGAATTTTTTTCTGTTGTTTTGTTGTGTGCAAATTATTTTTTTGTATTTGCCCAACTCTCGAAAATAAAATGGTCTGTCCCTAACATTATATATCTGTTCTCGTTCTACGATTAAATTCCACAGCTGGAGCTGAATTGAAAGTAGGAAAGCGAAGAAGGCTGTCTGAATTAGGAATCTCTCTTGACCAAAAAGGTACATTTATTAAATTATTGGGTGAGCGTGGCCTAATTATGAAATCATGCAAGCGTGGAGCGTCTGTAACCAACTATATATGTCTACGCATTTTCGTACCCCATTTTCTTCTCTGGGCAGATTTCAATACCTACTTCTGGTGGCAAGTTTAATAGATTTACTAGAAATACGTGTACGCAACAACCCCTCGCCCGCTTATTTGCTCAATTATTTTACTTATTTAAGCATTCATTTGCCAATCTGAACAGATTTTCAAACTCATGAGTTAATTTTTGCGTGTAATTTGTGTGGGTGCACTCAGAACAGAACATGAGTGAGAAAGTCTGCTGGTTGTACTCCCACCAACACTACCATTAGTCATTTAAAAGAAAGAAATATCTTGTCTCGCAGACAGGTTTAGAAACCAATTGCGTTTTTATTTACTATCCATATTTTCACTATTCCAACAATTAAAAGATATGTGCGAAGCAAGGTTGTAGTGAAGGTCTGTAAGCAGCCATACATCCCCAGCATTCGACACCCAACCTCTTCGGCGGCTTGTCGCATAGTTTAATGGTCTTAATAGAACACTTTTACAACTCCGATAAAAAAGACATGGACGAAGCAACGGAAGCAAGAAGACAACGAAGAAATGAACGAGAACGAACAAGAGCGACAGGCAGATGAGACAGAAGAAGAAATTAGGGAAATGCGATTACCAGGCGAAGGCAAAACCGCATGGTCACAAATGCTGAAATCTTACAACCATCAAGTTTAGAAATATGTCTTACATCATTACATGTCATGTGAACACTCTGGATCACAGAATTATGCTTTGCATCTTTCTAGTTATTTATGAATTACTTTGTTTTATTCAACAGATGAGTTGTACGACGACGAAGCTTATGATCAGAGGCGTGACAGACTGGAGGTGAATACTTTAGATAACCGAAGTAAAGTAGTAAAGGTAGTCCCTCGCAGTCGCACGGGTACGCAGCTAAAAATCGCGCGGGTACACACGCAGCTAAAAATCTCGCGGGTACACACGCGGCTAAAAATCACACGAAGCTGAGATTAATATTAAAACGTGTTGTGCTTCGTAGGCAGTGTAGAAATACAAATCAAATATCTAAAAAGGTTGGTGTACTGCCGAAATAGCGTGTATACGTAGACTAACGTTTCGAGCAAAGGCCCTTCGTCATTTCACTCTCTGACGAGTGACGAAGGGCCTTCGCTCGAAACGTTAGACTACTTACACGCTATTTCGGCACTGCTAATTTGGAATCCGTAGACGGTCGGTAGCATATTTTTATTATGTATATGGTTCACTTACAATGGGATTACATAAATATTGATTATCAACCGAATATTTCAAGTTCGCTTGCATAGCTGAGTGGTCTGTGTCATTGTTTTTTACTTGTGAGGTCGGGGTTCGAGTGTGGGTGAGTGTGATTTTTTCCATTTTTTTTAATTTTTACTTTACTTTTTTTCTTTTTAATAGGGTCAGGGTTAAGGTTAGGGTTAGTTTTAGGGTTTGGTTTAGAATATTATAAAAAAATAGTCGTGCGTAAAAAAGTTCCAAGAATGCTACCGACCATCAAAGATGCTGCCGACCGTCTAACCTTATTAGATATTTGATGAAATTAATATTTAATGAGATTAATAGTGTTGAACGAACAATATTGTTCAGGAAAAACAATATTGATATAAGATTGCTCAGAAGCGTTTCAGACGGATAATCTAACATTTAGAGTTCATTGAAATGTAGCCGTCCTCGTTTACTTTCAACTCCGTATTGTTCACAGTTTACAGCACAACATTGCTCACGTCTGTTGTCAACTTGCGCAGCATGTTGTGCGTTTTACGCGTGTATATAGTTGATGTAGAATTATGAGAATTGTAAATGTTTGTCTTGAAAAGGTGTTAGTAAACAGCGTGTAATGCGTATAACACGTAATGAAAAAGGATTAGAGATAGTATTAAAAAAGTAGAGTGCTGCGTAGAGAGTGTTTTGGATATATAACTAATATAAGTGAAAAGGTGGTAAACTGCCAAGATTTTTAGTGATGAAATACTGAGCGGAGCACTTCATCAGAGTAAGACGAGGTGATGAAGGGTCTGCTCGAAACGTCAGTATTTCGTTACTAAAAATCTTGGCAGTTTACCACCTAGTGGTATATTAGGTTTAGTATAGTCAGGATTAGTATCAAGGTTAAGGCATTGGGCCGTAGCAAGAGTAAGTCAATTGGGGGGGTCCGTTGGCATACACTCCGGGAAAATTTTTGAAATTAGGATCTCTGAAATAGGATTTCCTGACTTCTGCGAGTAATTTGCAAGCCACGATACATTACCGAATTTTTCGGAAATTTTTGTTTCGTAAATTTTGCATGGGATAGCTTGTTTCTCAAGATATAATGGGTAAATGTAGTACATTCCAGACTCTAGAATTACGTGGCCGTGTAGTATAAGTCCAGCTTTATGTTTACTAACATTTATGTTTACTAACACCTGTCTTAAAATTCTTTCTCTGATATATACGGATATAGATTGTATATGATTTGAGCTTTGCGTTCAAGACTTTGTTGTTGCATCCGCCATAGCTTGACTTGATCAACTCACCCACCTTTGTAACCAAGAAGTTACACCAGCCCAAAAGACTAATAGAAATAGGTTCAATTGCTGTAATAGCAAAGGTTTTAGAACGCACGTATTATTTTTTACGCATACAACTTTACGTGACTGAGGTAGTAAGTCTTGCAGCTTTACGTTGTTTACTAAGACCTCATCTTAAAATTCTTTCGTCTGTAGAGAGCTGAGCGGCTGTCACGTACGTTGGATACCCAGCAGTACATGGAGTTCGTGGAATGTCGCCAGGCGAATTTCAGTAAGTAGCGGGAAAAAACTACGTGATTTGAGCTTTGAGAAGGAAGGAAGAGAGTAGAACTGGCAACAGAATTGCATTTAAGGATGCCACGGCTGAGTGCCTATCACCTAAATATACGATATTACTGAATATATAGATTGTTTTATGATTTGATATTTGCGTTGATGTCTGAAAAGCATGGTTTCCATTGGCATTTGGTCGCCACGATCGCCACGGTGTCATAGTGGTCGATGTAATAGAGTGTTAATCTATCTTGTCTTTTGTCTGCGCAGTCTTTACTGATTGCAGAGATAGATGGACACTCTAATACATCGACCACAATGACACCGTAGCGACCAAATGGAAACTGCATGCTTTAGTGTACGTCAGGCAGCTCAGATTTTGTTGTTGCATCCGCCATAGATTGACTTGGCCAACACACCCACCCACCCAAGAAGGTTCAAATGCTGTAATAGCAAATTTGAGTATGTGTTACTACTACTTGTTATCTTAAAGAAGCAGTAGTTAGTTTATCTATTATTTTAGTTTGTCTATTTAGCTCAAAGTATTTGTTGCTAGTTGTCTTAAAGAACCCGTAATAGCGAAATATAGTTAAATTTGTCTATTGAACTGTATGACAGCTAACAATGGTTTGAAATAAATGTCAAGCGCGACGGTACAGCTGAAGCGGCTCCCACGCAGCAATGTGTGAGAAAGGATAATTTCGAGTGTTGGAATATATAATTTTAATACAAAACCGGGACCAGTTGCGAAAAATGCAACATCAAGGCCTTCCGAGTTCCGGCTGGAATTAAACCCGCAACCCTGCGATGCTAGTGCAGTGCTCTGACCACTGAGGCCGTTGTCACGAGTTCTGTATATATATATATATATATATATATAGTGGTGGTAATGCCGGGATAAGATTTTGGGTATGTTGCCAAGAGCCTAGTCACGAATTCTGTATATATAATATATACATGTATATAGTGGTGGTAATTGGCGGGATAACATTTTGGGTATATTACAAGTAATATTTTGTATTTTGGCTTTCATTTCTGGTCTAAAATCTCTAGTATAGAGTTCAACTATATAGCATCAACGTTTGAATTAGGTGAAATTTCTTTAGCAGTAGAATATTGTATCCGACTAATGATGACTGATTTGATGTCATCATTAGCATTTCGGAAAAACAAACCTTTAATCTTTATAGAATATCAACGCAAAACTAAAATCATAAAACATTTATATGGGATGGCTAGCCAGTTTTCTCATGTAAACACTTATTAGTCTAGCCTTCGCCACAGACGAACTAAGTCATGCAGATTAAGTACGTCTGCCATCTGCGTAATAGCACTGGAGTCTTTGTTCATGAAAATTTCATGTAAACATATCATTACTACCATACTACATATAAACATATCAACATATCATTACTGCTATATTACATATAAACATATCAATTCAATATATACTATATTATAATAGATACTAATTGTTTGCTACTCAAGCTAACCATTGAGCTATACCAGAACTCAGATGACAGAGTGCAGGAGTTCGTACGTGCGACATGTACTTAATTATGACGTCAAAGCCCAACTTGACTGAGTTTTCAGGGATTAGGCACGTGTTCTGGCTCGAAACGATACGCTTAACTCTTTCCTGTCCGGCTGAAAAACATCCAAAATTGAACTACGGACTACCTCTTTGTTCTATTGATATCTCTGGAAATATCCATAACTGTTGTGAAATCTATACCTTTTCTGAAAGTCCAATAAACCGGCTGTTACCAATGCTTTTGAATTTTCCGAACAAGACACATTATGTTAATATAAATTAGCATTAGTTATCATAAATCAGGTTGAAAAACTTCCATTTTTCTAGAAAAGGCCATCTTGCACGCCCGCGTAGCATCATGAAAATTCAAAATGCCATAAAATAAACAACTCTGCCAATCGCAGAGTTGTTTATGAAATCAAATCAAACTTGGCATGTGAGTGGATCTCGTGCGCCTGGCGCTTGTCGAATTTCAATTTTTAATCTTGCGTTACCGTGTGCCGTGTTTTTCGATTGACAACTTCGTGGGTCTTCTATGAACCATTTTGACTGAGCCGGACAGGAAAGATGTAAACAAGTATAGTGCCAGCTTGCTTAGCACTCTTCAAAATGGCGACTTTCACTGTCCAATATTTTGGCTCTTTTAAAGGGATATGGCAATATAAATTAACTTTGTCTCATTTGAAAGAACTCGTGAAATGGTATAACAAGACCTTTTACAATTTTCCCTTATCTTTTTTGGTTTTCGAAATAATTTGACGAAAGACAGCGTGCTGTCCGCCATCTTGGAATTATTTTCGATATTGCATGTGACGTCATAAGTAGGGCAAAGTGAAATTTTTATCTCGCCAACCTTACGACATTATGAGCCAGAAACTCGATTATGTTGCACTATTTTTATTTTCAATTGGCCCAAAACGTTTTAAAAAGCCTTCCGCGGAAATTCGGTCACCTATGGAGTAGTTTCATCAGGTTTACCCTGCTTGTGACGTCACCAATTTCCTAGTTAATTAGGTCAAGTATTACAACAAGAGCCATCTTGTTGTAATCCGCCAGGATTGTAGACTATTTTTTTGTCATAATTATCTGAAATATTTCAAAAACCAAGAAAGATACAGAAAAATTGTAAAATGTCTTCTTATACCATTTTATGAGTTCTTTCAAATGAGACAAAGTTAATTTATATTGCCATATTCAATAATGGTCTTATTAGTTTAGTTCAGTTTAATAAATTTGCCACAAAATACAATATACAATACAACGTCCGAAGGTACAGTATCATCCACACATAACATGGCAGGGGTTGGGAACAGGACTACCGTCCCAAATCGTTACAAATTGTTTAGCTCGAACATGGCCGAGTCGAAGGTATGTCAAAGGCACCGAAGGCTGCCACCATATGAGCCATGTCTGACCACGGAGCATAGCTAAGATCTAAGTGTTGATTTTACTGAGGGAGGAAAACCGGAGACCCCGGAGGAAAACCCTCAAAGCACGGGAGAGATAGGATGGGATGTACTTACGGTCAATATCTCAACTCTGTTGACCTCCAAGAACTTTCTGTTCGTTTCCAGACAAGAAAGCTGGCAAGTTCAAGGAATGGCTGGATTACGCAAACCTGACGGATTTGAAGCCGAACACGCCAGTAATGGAGGTGTTTAGTTATTTGGCGTACGAGACTGTGGGGCAAGTAAGTCGAGAAGTACCTGGTGAAAAGGGTATGTCTCACCGCTATACCTAACTCAGAGTTCTCTTTCCCAAGATTGTCGACTTAGCACTGCTGGTGAAAAAAGACATGGAAAAAAGTGACGAGCTATCGGCTGTGATGCCGTTACTCCGCGAGAATAACGCGTTGAAGATCAACCTACCCTTCGTATCCACCTCGTCTCTCCCCTCAAGCAGAAGCTCTACCCCTACCCCACCCACCACACCGACCACACCCACTGCAGGCGGTGTCGCCCCGTGTTTCCCATCGGGAAGCAGTGGTACAACCGGAAGTGCGTCGACAGCTGCGACGCCAACCTCCACAGGTACCCCAAGTGTCTCTTCACAGACGAAGTCTTCGAAAAGCAAAAAGAGAAAGACGAAGGTGGGAGAAAGAGAGAGCCGGACGACACACGATAATTTATTTATCTCCTTGTATTTTAGTGTTTTTAAAAATATCAAATTAATAACTTTTGTTTTGTTTCTAGCTATGCTCGACGAATTCGAGTGATTTATATTCCGATTGCTTGCAACCGCACCATATAAGAGAAGCCATGCGTCGTTACTGTTACACCATTGGTCCTTTGGCACCATTTGCCGTAAGTACAGCTCTCGAAGAGCGCTCGTCTAAAGATCCATGGTCGCTGGTATGATTCACCTTCATGTGATATTCACCTTCGTCTGATATTCACCTTCATCATGTGATATTCACCTTCATCATGTGATATTCACCTTCATCATGTGATATTCACCTTCATGTGATATTCACCTTCATCATCTGATATTCACCTTCATGTGATATTCATCTTCATGTGATATTCACCTTCATCTGATATTCACCTTCATGTGATATTCACCTTCATGTGATATTCACCTTCATGTGATATTCACCTTCATCTGATATTCACCTTCATGTGATATTCACCTTCATCTGATATTACCCACATTCCCATATACACTTAACTCGTGGCTAAGCTCACGGCAACGTCTTCTGTAAGGGTCGACAAATTAAAAAAGTATTCGTCATCTTACTGGACTTCATCTTTAGGAAAAGGGAAGAAAGCCTTGTTTATTTAGGATCTTGTAATCCATAAGTTCGAGTTAATTTCGAGTTAACCTTGAGTTGACTTAGAGTTACTGGGTAAACCAACAAGCTGTCGACCCAGCGGTTTCAAACATTACCAGAACACCGTTATTTTGATGATAATCATCAATTGGCCATTCGTGTTATTTTATTATTCGTGTTATTTTTGATTATGGTAGTCAAAATAGAAGCTATCCCCAACACAACACCAATCCTAACCCCAACCCCCCGCCTTAAGTGTCTTCCTAACACAAACCCCCGTATTCAGTGTTTTCCTAACCCGAACCCCCCGGCCGAAAACTCGAACTCGGCTCGAACCAGGACGGAACTCGAACTCATAAAATCCCATACCACAAAATTGAAGAAAAATGAATTAAACTTAAATGTCAAGTGCTATGGTAATCTGATGGCAAAGAATACAACAGGATCCTTGCCAGATATCGATTTTCTCTTCTGAGGCCATCTTCCCAGGATTGAAAAAAAACACGCACCCGAACTCGGCTCTAACTCGGACGCAATTCGAACTCATAAATTCCCTGGTCCCTGTTTGTTTTTTGTTGTTTAATCAATTCGGAATAGACCAACAAACCACTCCAGACTTCTTTCGTCTTCTGTTTGTACGGATGAATGTTACGTAATTACCGACAAACGTCACGGAAGGTGAAAAATGCGCATCTCGACCACCCTCATGAACGGTTGGTTACAGACGCTTCAAACACTCATTAATAATTCATGAGGAAAAGACAAAAGAAAATCACGACCGTATCGTTGTTTTAAATGTGATAAAGATTCGTCCTGATTTACATAAACTTTATCTTTGATTTTCTCGGCTTAGACAACATCGATTTTCAAAATTACTACGCCAATGAACTTATCAAATGGGTCGTATTTGAAGCCGTTTAATAAACTCGCAGCACGTGTTTTATCAGATCTAAAACACTCGGGTTTATATCTGATAAAACACTGCTGCTCGTTTATTAAACAATTATACTTTATCCCATAACTAGCGCCTCACCCCAATAATTTAATTATCTTGTACTTTTGTAGCCATCTATGAAGAGCACGCCTATATACCGTACTCTGTGCCTGTAAACACCATGAAATGTAGCATACAGGTGGTTATCGCGGGAGTAATTCATGATACTCAAGATGACAACGCAATGCCGATGGCAAGAAGACGTTAAAGTGCCTAGAACTGATTCTATACATGAAGTGAATATTTGAATGTCAAAATGTTTTATGATTTGAGCTTTGCGGTTGATGTTCTAGAAAGGTTTGTGTGTCTGAAATGATAATGAATAAATGGTTTGAACCTAGGAGTATCATTAGATGTGTGAAGTTGATCGTCCAGGTTGTTGTAGTCTTGAGAAAGACTACTGTTGGTGACTGACGTTTCGACGGCCTCAGCGGCGGTCATCTTCAGAGTCAAGTAAAGCATGTTTGTCAGAGTTTGCCTATATTATAACCACACTTTACTTGACTCTGAAGATGACCGCCTCTGAGGCCGTTGAAACGTCAGTCACTTTCTCAAGACTACAACAACCTGGACGATCAACTTCACTCATTTAATGCTAATGAGTGTGACGCCAAATCAGGAATATGGCTTTCTTTTTCTGCTTTCCACGTATATCATCAACGTTTGAATTAGGTCAAATTTCTCTAGTAGCAGAATATTGTATTTGATAGCATAATGATACTCGGACAAACAAACCTTTCTAGAAGAACATCAACACAAAGCTGAAATCATAAAGCATTTTGACATTCAATGATTCAACTATTCACTTTATGTAGAATATATATATTAGCAGTAATATCATATTTGAAGTTATAGTTTAATCAAATCAGTTACTTCATCCCAGTGAGTCACCTGCATAATCTTTTTGAACGGCCTTTTAAGCCTTTTGGTGAAGCAAGTATATGGAAGACGACACACCTCATTAAAAATACCTGATTTATACTTCATCCAAAAATGAAATATAAAAACATTTCGGAAGAGTTTCAGCTCAAAGGACATTGAAAACAAAAAAATTAATATATCTTTTAGATCAAAGTATATGGCTTAATATATAAATAACCCAAATTTTTTTAGTAATAGATACAGCATGAGCAGCCTATCTGTATGGCTTTTACAAAGCGAGTCGTGTAAGTCCCATACAGATCGGCTGCGAATGCATCTAAACTATGTTAACCAACTAATTTGGTGATATGAGAAAATCGAAGTTAAAGTTTATGTATATATTAGGAGAAATCTCTTACCGATTTACAGATATGGATTAAATATTAATTTCTTTTGAATGTTCTTCATGATTATTAATTTAATTATATTTAATTAATTATTAATTTCATTCTTAATGAATTATTTTCTCATGAATTATTAATTTATAAACATTCTATACGAGGTAAATGATTAAAAAGTGAAATATTTCTTTAATATAGATCTTTCCTTCGATACTTTATACAGGTTTGTTTTTAAAATGTTAATGAGTGTAACGTCAACTCAGTCATCATTTCTGATACAATATTCTTCTGCTGGAGAAATTTAACCAAATTCAAATGTTGATGATATACTTGAACGTTATACTAGAGATTTTATCAACTTTTTCACTCGAATCCTCAAACACTTTATCACACGGAAAGCATAAAAAGAAAGTCAAATTCCAGATTTGACGTTGGCTGGGAGGTCCGGTAGAAAAATGGCCGAGGGACGTTTTTGAGACCGAGTGCAAATATTTCTCTAAACATATTTCTAACATATTTAATTTTTTATTATACAAGGTAAAAGGACTTGAGTTACTTTAGTTCGGTAAAACTACAATATTTGGATAAGGAAGAAAAACAAACCAAAATACTTTAGTTTTAGTTAAATCAAATTCTGTACTAGTTTTCCATTTTCCAGTTAATAATGAACCAAAAATCACGATAAAAATGTTTAGCATTTAGGATTCCGTGACCGTGGTCAAAATATCGTAAAATTCCGCCCGCTGCTGCAGCCAATCAGGTTGCAGGAAAGGCTAGGATTCCGCCCGCTCACGATACAAAAAAAAGTTATATATCTTTGCCTTCATGAAATGAAAACATGTGCGCGTGTTTCTCTCACAACATCAAACTTCTTGATTTTAAAAGATTTCGTTTGAGAATGAAAGTGATACACAAACTTCTCCGATAAGTCATTATGCATGTGTGACGAAATTCCAGACATTTGCATATCAAACAAACTGAAATATATCACAAGAAAGCGAAGAAGCAAAAATTTTCAAAAGAAGTTACTTTATCATTTTAAAAGTTCTTCCAAATAAGACCATACATTGTTTGACGTTATAGGCACTTTAACACCCGCATATAAGAACGTAGTGATTAAGAACGTGTAAGCTAAAATTTAGGCATTTAAACCTCCATAGAACATGTTGAGCCTAAAAATTGAAACAGGTTCTTATTTGGAAAAATCAGAAATAGTTTAGGGTACTGTTATTTGATTAACAGTAGACTGAAAGAAATCACTTCTGTGGTAGATTTGTAAAAATTTGAATTGGCACTGAAACTGGCTGTTGTGGTCTAGTGGTTACCACACATGTCTATGAACTGGCAGACACAGGTTCAAATCCTGGGTCAGACCACCACTCAGGGTCTTAAAAATAATTGAGGAGAAAGTGCTGCCTTTGCAATAATATCAGCAAATGATAAGACTTTCGGATAACGACCCTCGGAACCCCTATCAATTGGGCTTCTAGCCTGTTGGAGTATTCCGTTCACCTAAGAGTGATAAATCTACTAAACTAAACCTGACCAGGAATGAATTGTGTTTAAAAGCAGTTTAGTTTTGTTGCAGTGCATAAGGCATAAACAACCTTAAATAAATCAGAGGACCTAGAGCAGGGTGTGTAAGTATTTCATTAGAATGTAGTCTTACTTTTTAGACATAATTATATGTTTCTAAAACATAAGGAAGGGGTCACACCCATATAGACTACAGTAGTTTGACCAGTAGCAAGCACCTTTTCCTCTTAAGAAAATAAACATATTTAAGAAACTAAATATCTAAATTATCAGTAGACACCAAATATATAAGAACCTTGCAACCCCACAAACCTACGACTATGCAACATACTGACTAACGTGAAAGACAAAGAACAGCCTCACAAAAGACAGGGTGCAGTTTACAAGATCAAATGCGCCGACTGCCAGGACACATATTGGTGAAACCGGCAGAAACCTAAAAATCAGACTAGCTGAACACAAAGGAGCTACTAGAAACGGGGGACAGCACTAATCACATAGCTGAACACCACGTACAAACAAAACACGATATTGACTTGGGACTCGGCTGAATGTATCGCATTTAGCACAAACTACAAACAGCGACTTTATAGGAGTATCATTAGATATGTGAAGTTGATCGTCCAGGTTGTTGTAGTCTTGAGAAAGACTGTTGTTGGTGACTGACGTTTCGACGGCATAATCAATGTGAGTGGGTGTTGCGTCATGCGGTAGGTCTATTGTTCGTTGGTGCGAAGAAGTCTTTTGTATGGTGTCGGTAATTGTTGTGATCTGTTTAATGGTTTATGTTTCAAGTTGGTATATCAACTTTCTAATAGTATGTTCAAACCATTTACTTTAACCTTTTAAGGCTAACTTGCAAAAATCTAGGTTCTTATACGTGGGTAATTACTGCATCGTATTTGACGTCATACAGTAGGTACTTTTTAATCTGATACAAAACCAAAATCATCATTTTAACTTCCTCGAATGTATAAATTTATTTAACCTGTTATGTACAGTAGATTATATATGACATTATCCGCGTGCTGCGCCTTTTGAGTGTGAAGACTGTCTGGCTCGTGACTGCACTGCACACATTCACTGCAATAAAGCTTCCTTCAGAAGTCGTTTTTGTTCCGGCGTGAGTTTATCGGGGAAGACAATGTCGAAATTGATGACCAGGTCTCCGCGGACATTTTGGTCTTTCGATGTCGGTACCCCCTCGCCGGGTACCCTTTTGCTGTAGCCAGGTCTGAAACGGGGACAAAGTAAAGTTACACTTTATTCAAAGGGAAAATATGGCGGTTCGCGTTTCAGGGCTCGCGTGAAAGAAATGGTAGATAGATAGATCAAAGGTAGATAGATCAAAGGTACATAGATCAAAATGTGAAGATGCGAAAAGCGCAAAAAGTAAAAGGTAGATATAGATAAAAATATGAAGATGCAAATGCGCAAAAAATGAAAGGTAGAGTTCATTTTTAATAGAGTGTATATAAACGCGAGTGAGCTGTACAGTATTCACAAAAGATAAAATAATATATGAGGAACAGATTCCTCATTCTGCTACCCCAGCCCCCTCCATTCTCTTAGCTCGGCGTACGAGAAATGAAGGGGCTCTGGGGACACCGAAATTTAGTGAAATATGATCGGCTAATTTTATACAATGAAATTGTTAAAAGTAAAACTTGTGGCAGTGTCTTTAAAGGAAAAAACATAATAACAATGGATGACGCATTTCACAACGTTCACTCTGCAGTGAGTTTGTCTAAAACCTATATTATATATATATATAAACCTAATGTACTGCTGCGTTCTGCCGGAGCTCCTGTGTTTTTTCAGAGGCCGGAGTTGGGTTTCTTCCCGATCCGGCTGTGGCTATTCTGACTTGCACTTAGTAAAATCATGAGCATGGCATCAAATGACAAAAAAATATAACAATTCCGATGAAACTTTCGTTCACAAATTTCGTTCACGGGAAACATCATCTCAAAGAAAGTTTGCGCACTGCTTCCAGGCAATATTGGTCGCTTAGTAGCGTTCATTTAATTGAATTATAAAAAGTTTTAAAAACCCATGGTATTTTATAGATTGTGGTAGCGTATCTTATTACAACGGTTGTTATAGTTCAGCTCGTAAAGTTGCATTTTAGCTCTTCCATTTCTAAACGACTTTTTGAGGAGTCAAAATGACTCTTGTAAAGGGTAGAAATGACTCTTTGAAGGAGTAGGCCCAAAAGGAGTCATTTTGACTCCTTCGAGGTGTCGTCCTGGGGTCAATAAAATGACTCCTTCAAAGGAGTCAAAATGACTCTTTTGAATTTACAGTGCGCGTGGGTTAAATCCCCGCCGAGGTCAATTACATTTATCGCAAACTCGGTTGTGTGAATTCGAGTACTTCATAGCCCTTAATAATGGTTGAAAATGTCCTCTTCATGGCTACATCGATAGTTATTTCAAACTTACTTGACAATATCATTAACAGGTATATTGATTAGCCTTCCATCCAATGTTGGTACATCCACCACGCATCCTGTCATAGCCTGGAAAATTGCATTTTAATAATTTATTTGCTTCAAGATTTCAAAAATGGAAATCAAATTCTAATCAATTTGAAATGAAATCAAATTTCAAAATTTTAATTTTTTAAAAATTTAATATTTTATTTTATAAGTTAATTTTATTTTAAAATTTAATTATATTTAATTTAAATATATATATATTATATATATTATATATAATATATATTATATATATTATATTTAATTTAAATTTACTGATATTTAATTAATAATATTTCAAAGTTACTACATATCCGGGGTTTGGGGATTTTACATATTCGTAATCTTTGGGTTCTACCAAGAAGAAATGTAATATATCTTGTCGTTCGAAAATTTCATCTTCATGCCTTTTTCCTGCTAAAGTTTATATGTGGTTAAATTTATTTCGGCAAAGTTAACTGCAGATGTAGTTAGCCAGCGCAGCATTGGCACATTGCTGCTCGTCGGTCGCTCTTGCTTGTTAGTTGCTAGCATTGCTAAACTTTAATTACTATACAGCTCCCAGCTGTGGATTGCTTGCTTGCTTCACCCGTACCCAACCCTCCCCTTTTTTCAGGTGAGTAATCTTTGATATAGACATGTGCTATATACTTACTATTCCACTGAGTTTTTTCAGTGGGACAGGTGCCGGGAGGTCTGCCTTGGCAGAGTTGTCATATTGCTTCCAATCTTATCCAGAACCCAGGATTGGCTGGATTGCTCAATTGCTTACTCATTGCTTAGCTCGATGGCTATGGCAAGCTTGCTTACTAGCGTTTGCTACCTACGGCACCTACCTCAATTTCAACGAATATCGAGCAGTTAATTACTATTCACAGGAAATGACGTCAAAGCAGGGACACGCGAAGTCATTGCACACTAATTCAACAGTGAAATTGTTTAGACAAAATTCGCTCAATTCCCAAACTTTCATTGTATTTCACTGCTGAATCAGTGTGCAATGTTTTCAGGGGTAAAAAGTATGAAGATGAAATTTTCGCACAACAAGATATTTTACAATTCTTCTCAAGAGATTCCAAAGATCACAAATATGTAAAATCCCCAAAGCACGGATAGGCACATTAAATACGGACTGAGTAGAATAATAATAATAATATTTATATATATAGCGCCTATCCAGGTCTGCTCTAGACGTAGTAAGACAGACTTAAATAGATGTGTTTTGATTTTGGATTTAAAAATAAAAAGACTTGGGGAAGATCTGATGCTTCTAGGTAAAGTGTTCCAGAGTTCAGGAGCGGCAACGGAGAACTTGATCGATGGCCATAAGAGAGTAGATTAAAATTGACATGGTTAAGAAGAATTTCGGATGAAGAGTGGAGAGTTTCGTGGAATGTAGCGTGTAATCAGGTCGGAGATGTAGACAGGAGCTTGGCCATTAAGAGATTTGAATGTAAGAATAAGGATTTTAAACTTGATATGTTCTGCAACTGGTAGCCAATGAAGATCCATAAGGATAGGAATGATGTGATCACGTTTGCAGGAAAAAGTGATAAGACGGGCAGCAACATTTTGTACAGATTGGAGTTTTTTTATAAGATTTTTTGGGAGGCCGTATAGGAGAGAATTGCTGCGATCGATTTTGGATATGACGAATGCATGGATTAAGGTTTTGGTGGTCTTTACAGATAGGAATTTTCTTATGCGAGCGATATTACGAAGATGGTAGAAGGCAGTTTTACAGAGTCAGGTTTTACTGGAAATAACTCCGCTATTGCGGACTCTCGCTATTACGGACTCTTGTCTATTACGGCATTACGGACACTCATTCCGTCCCAACAGAACAGTTTTATATTGTTTTTTGCTCTCGATAAAATTACGGACACCTTTCCTATGAGTATATGTCACTATGGCTTGTCATTATCAGTTTGTTACAAAACACTTCCGGAATGGTTATTTTCACATCAATTGACTTGACCTTGTTGATCAAAACATAACACTTCAGCTTCCAGTGTTATCACTTGAGCTTCAAGTGTTATGTTTAGAAATGTTAATAGTTTTACGGTATCTGCTCTTGTACTCGAGAAATAACGTTTTCATTCTCGTCGCCATTTAAGAATTTGTGTGACGGCTTCAACTCGATGTACAGCGGGGGTTTCTTTTGAATTTTGACGTCATCGAGTGCAAGGAACAAAAGATAAACACTCGATGACGTCAAATTTGAAAATAAATGGCCCCCGCTGTATATCAACTTTGACCGTCGAGCAAACTCTAAAATTGCAGCACCCAAAAGCATAAAATACAAGAATGAAAACGTTATTTCTCGAGTACAAGAGCAGATGCCGTAAAACTATTAACATTTCTAAACATTATACTTAAAGGCCTTTTATTTAAAAGCATTTTTTGGGTACAATTTGTTTTCGAAAATAACAAGTGTTCTAAACAAGCCTAACAACGAAAGCCTGGAAACAATTTCGTTTCATTTTAATATTATATTCAATAATATCAAACTACACCTGATATCATTACAAGTAATATTTGGCATTTCACTCGATTAAACTACATATGTTCTAAGGATTTATGGTGAAGGCAAATTTAGAGTGTCATTTTTCAAAACTGGTCCCTGTTTGGTTTTAAAAGTTTTTTCAACACAGTCAAATATTCAACACTCGAAATTTTCCTTCACCACAACTCTAAGGAACATGTACCTGATATCAAATCGAAAACTCTAAAAAGTTGGTGTACTGTCGAAATAGTGTTTAGGAGGTCTAACGTTTCGAGCGAAGGCCCTGCGTCAAAGAGTGAAACATCAAGTGATATTTCATATATATTTTACTGTATAGTATTGTATATACTAACCTTGCCCAGAGGTACGGTGGCAGTAAAGATGAGATCGTTGCCTTCTCTTTTAAAAATAAGATGTGGTTTGTCTTTGACAATGAACACGATATCGGCTATAGTAACATAGAACATGGAAAGAAGCGCGTGAGTTGGTATAGTTGGCATACGACACTTGATTTAGATTTGCATTAAGATTTGCATTTAAAGGACATCGGGCAACAATGTATATACTTTTCTTTTATGTCAAAGTATGTGACTAGACGAACTAAGTTTAAAGTGCCCCAAATCTCAAAATTTTTTATTGTCTTATTTGGAAGAACATTTAAAATGATAAAGTAACTTCTTTTGAAGATTTTCACTTCTTCGCTTTCTTTTTGAGATATATCAGTTTGTTTGATATTCAAATCATCTGGAATTTCGTCAACATGCATAATGAGTTATCAGAGAATGTTATATATCTTTGCGTTCATGAAATAAAAACACTAAAGTGTGAATAACATGTGTGTGCGTTTCTCCCACAACACCCAACTTCTTGATTTTAAAGGATTTCGTTCAAGAATGAAAGAGATATACACATTTCTCAAATAAGTCATTATGCACGTATGACGAAATTCCAGACATTTGCATATCAAACAAACTGATATATCTCAAAAAGAAAGCAAAGAAACGAAAATCTTCAAAAGAAGTTACTTTATCATTTTAAAAGTTCTTCCAAACAAGACAATAAAACATTTTGAGGTTATGGGCACATTTTGAGGTTGTAAAAATGCTTATAAAGCGACCTGTGACGTCATGTACTGAGTATGACGTCATGGTCATCTGTGCAAGCTGTGGTAAATTGTCAATACTCAGAAAAACTATCTGCAACCTTCTGAATACTAGCCTAACGCTCTAACCATTGAGCCACTAGAACTCAGTCGACAGGGCAAGGTTAAATAATTACACCTGGGACGAGTCGCGCCGTGTGTAGTACCTGTTGGACTACAAGTCGTGTTGTGACAGTCAATTTCCAATAGATTAATATTGCAAGATGGCGTCATCATTTATTCGTGCAAGTTGTACTCACTGATCTCAAAAATAGGACTGGATTGAGCTTTCTATTGTATCTGATGAGCTGATTTTGAAGCTTGCATATTGACATAATTGACGAGAGATCATTAGAAGCTCCGAGTTTGCAAGCAAATCAAACTGTGACGCTCGCGAAATAGGTTTAGTGTCTGGCCAATATAGTTTCTTTGTTAATATTAAATGCATAAAATCTTGAACCTAATTTGACGTCTCATATTAGGCTTATCTCACTGGATAATTAGAGCCAACGGCGGCCATTACTAATTGGGACCAAAGTCGCAGTAAATCTGTATAGGTAGGCCATGAATCGTTTTACCCAGTAATTTGGTCCTCTTTATAGTAAAATTATTTTATTTTGTTGATGGTAAGAGCACATAATCCAACAAAAAACCTTATATGATCCTCAGTTGGTCCCTTAGTAATGGCGGACTTCCGGCTTCATTTTCTGAACAATAGTTGCTCGATCCAGTCTTCTTTCGAGATCAGTGGTTATGCTCAGCCCCCACCCCCCTCAACAAACACACACACTACAACATTTTCCCCGTACGCCTATGGCCTAAATTAGTCGCAAACTAACGCAAGGCAACGCAAGTCATCGGAAATTTGGCGGTCAAACAAGGCACAACTGCTAAAATTTGCGGTAACTTGCGTTCTCGTATGATCTGGTCTTATTACGACGAAGTTGGTCATACCTGGAATATTGTTTGGTCCTTGATCGCCTTCTTTAGGGAAAGTGATCTTAGTTCCAGACTTCCAGCCAGGTTTCACGTTAATGGTGAGAATTTTGTCACGAATATTCGACGTATGGCCATCCTCATTCATTACCTAGAGAACGTTAAAAACCCACCATGAACTATGATAAATCAACGTAATGTGTATAATAATATTACGGCGATCGTAGCGATCGCGGCGCTACGATCGCTCAATTTTAAAACCAGCGATCGTGGCGATTGTAGCGATCGTCATGGACGAAGTAAACAAAAACAACTTTATTTTACTATCGCAATCACAGCTTTTTATCAGTAAGGCCTATTTCAAACGTCGAATTTATCATGTGTCGAATCTAATACACATTAGGTTCGACAAAATATCGACGTCGGTTTAATACATCGAATTTATCATGTGTCGAACGTATATAATAGGCCTCCCGTAAAAAGAACTCGTTCGGATTGCATTTTAAAAGTACTGCCTTAAATCTCGTCCCAGTTTGTTTTGACGAACTTGCGCCAAGGAAACGTCATTTTTGAGTTCGACAGATATTTCGAATGAGAGAAGAGCTTGGAGCTTTTCACACTCTCGTCCCACAGCTTCCAGCACAGCTACGTCTTCAAGATAGATAAAATTCTTTTACAGGTATTTACATAAAATATTTACATAAAATGCTTAAGTTTCGCTGATTCATCTAAATTTGCGTGATGTCTACAATTAAGGAACCGTTCAATCTTATCACTGTGATGTGTTTTATAGATATAGCCGAATGTCGCTGGAGTACATATCGATCGCTGAGATCGCTGCACCAGTGTTTCCATATAATCGCTGCGATCGCCGAGATAGAACATTTTCTATCTCGGTTTTAAAATTGAGCGATCGTAGCGATCATATGGAAACCAGGCTTTATGTCACCTTCTGTTTTGTCACCTCATTACCTCATTAGTTAGCCGTTTATAACTAATTATTTTCCTATGTAAATATATATACTTATATCTCAGGTGGTAACGATAACCGCAAACGGAAAGAGAAGCGTCTCATTTTTAAACTTGGCACCACACATCCTCTTGGTCTTAACGAACCTTGTTCTTTTATTTAATTTCCTACAAGTTTTTTCTAATTTTAGTTTGCTTAGAACGTTTTTATTATTAGCTTATGCACTTTCATTCCTTTCAAGTTTTTGTTTCTTACTGCTTTACTATCGCCTAATCTCCTTGAATATTGGACGTGTCATTTCTCCCTCCCCCTCAGTCTGTTTGCTGATCGACTGTAAAAATAGCAAATTTAACTTTTCGCATCTCATTAATTATTAGCTTATTTATCTTCCGTGCATTTGATTGGTTCTACTCGTGACACCCTTTTAGCATATATATATAAGCCCTATTTATTTTATTTCATCTCGTCTTACTCTGATGAAGGGCTCCGCTCGAAACGTCAGTATTTCGTCGCTAAAAATCTTGGCAGTTCACCACCTTTTCACTTTGCTATAGACTTATATATTGTTCACAACGAAACGTTACACATCGAAATTTCACAACGAAACGTTAGTAAATAAAACTGTTAGTAATGCAGATCTGAGCTTCATCGTGGTTCATTGCATAACTCTAGTGGTGGTCTTGTTTACTGAAAAGTTTTATACCCTCAAAGTTTTCATCCAGAAAACTAATTTGCAGAAAATCTGCCGCATATCATAAACACAATTTGTCTAGATATACAAATGCAACAAGTGTGAAACGTTTCAATAATCAAGACCACCGCTAGAGCTATGTAATGAACTAAAATAAAGCTCAGATCTGCATTACAAATCTTGTTATGGGGAAAATTGCAATTTCTCATATTTCTCATGACTTAGACTATTGAGCCACCTTAATCACTATAATCCAGAGATCTTATAGTCTATTGAAAACCCTGGGTACGAGGTTGTCTATCTTATAGTCTATATTTAGCTTAATTATGTTTATTCTATAAATTACCAATGAAATTAACCTTGTTTATATACACACGTCATGTCGAGTGGTCTCGAATATCTCGTGTAACTTCCGGGGAAGACACTATTGTCTATAATTAAGGAAAGGAAGTATCTGGATCATTAAATATACACTGTCTAGTGACGCAATCAGAGAATCGACTGGAGCATTCTGGATGGTTCTCCAAGGTTCTGCGATGGCAAATGGCGGGAGGGGCAATCTACCATTGTAGATTATACAACGTTTAGTACAATCGTCATAGATTTCACGACCTCCCGAATTGAAACACCGAGAACGGCCAAAGATTCCGAAGATCAAAACTGAAGGATTTACGAAAATATTTCTCAGACATGGTGTTTTGTATTATGGATGTCAAAGCAAGCACGGTCAAAGTCGGTAGACAAGAACTCTAAAGACCTTCATACACGATACGATTTGTCGCATATGATTGTGATCTTGGTGTTATGGTGTATGTGATCAAACTGTACATGCGTGTCAACATTTCGTCATCGAATCATAAACAAGAATTATGTCGCATACGCCAGTACGACAATCGTATACGACAATCACAATGTACGCCAGAATGACAATCATATCGATGAATCGTATCGTGTAGATGGGCTCGTGGCTTCGTCAGAGTTGACTTTGAGAAGTGCGCATTTGCGTTTCACTCTCACATACGAAGGGCCTTCGCTCGAAAATGTTAGACCTCCAATTGGTTATCCAATATCCAGAGATTCAAGGAACAAAGACAATTTCGCAATGTTGGAAGGGAAATTAGAATTACAAGCACCAAGAATTCGCGATATCGGCAGTACACAGTTAATTCGTATTTCAATACTGTTGTGTTAAATTGTAGTGACAGACTGTAGTAACAGCTGACAGGTTTTGTATTATGTTTCATATAATATCAGTATGTGGTATTAGGGTTAGTAATTTGTACATTAGAGTTAATACTAATTTTTGTACATTAGGGTTATTAAATACTTCTAATGACTAAAGAGATCAGCGATGTTGTAAACATTGAGTTACATGGACTAAGATGATGAGTGAAGGTTACATATGTGTACAACCTGTAACATTCTGATGACTAGTGAGATGTTCTAACTATTGAGACTAAGATAATGAGTGAAGGTTACATATGTGTACAACCTGTAACCTGATGACAAGTGAGACGCTCTAACTATTGAGCTACATGGACTAAGATGATGAGTGAAGGTTACATATGTGTACAACCTGTAACATTCTGATGACTAGTGAGATGCTCTAACTATTGAGACTAAGATAATGAGTGAAGGTTACATATGTGTACAACCTGTAACCTGATGACAAGTGAGACGCTCTAACTATTGAGCTACATGGACTAAGATAATGAGTGAAGGTAATATATGTGTACAACCTGTAACCTTCTGATGACTATAGTGAGATGCTCTAACTATTGAGCTACATGGACTAAGATAATGAGTGAAGGTTACACATGTGTACAGCCTGTAACCTTCTGATGACTAGTGACATGCTCTAACCATTGAGCTACATGGACTAAGATAATGAGTGAAGGTTACATATGTGTACAACATGTAACCTTCTGATCATCATCATCTTCTTTTAATGTCTATATTTTCCCATTTCTGGGGTTAGACATGGTTAGTGAGTATGGTACACCCAGTTATCATATCGGACTTCTCCAGATTTCTTGATCATATGCCTGCTCCTCCCCGAGGTTTATTTCAGCCAGCTGTCCTGATCAATTCCCTTTACCCATGTCATCTGACCTTCTCCCTGGTACCTCCATCTTCCATGACCAGTGAAATGCTCTAACCATATGGACTCAGATAGTGATCAAGCATTACAATCTCGCAATTTGATTGGCTCCTCTACTACTAGGCTATCCCCTCATATCCTATCACCTCGTAGAGAAAAATCACCTTGTAGAGAAAATGGCGGCATGTTTTTTAGGTCGAAAAAAGCTGAAATCGATGAGGTTTTATAAAGAAATCCCAAACTGACTAAGCGTTTGGCTATATAATAAAATAATTATACCACTCGCTCTCTCTTATATAAACTAATAGCCAATGAGCTCATATACGACTCAAGTTCATGGTATAATTGTTAAATATATATACATGTTCAACTATTTGTTTTATAATAGAATCTTTATAAATAATATAGAATTTGTAGACACTTGAAGTACACCATATCAATATACATAAAGCTTACCCGTCTTGAAATTTTCATTTTCTTTGTACAGCCTTTGAAAACTTCTTCTAATGTTAAATATAGTTCTCTTTCGATAGGAGGATCCTGTTTGCGGCGTCCTCGGCCATGTGCTCCACCAAATCCAATCTCAGGATCGTAGGAATCGAAGAGCTCTAGATGATGAGAAACCAGGAAAGTTTCATGGAAATTGCCCACTTGCATGCACAGTTCCAAATCATTTTGTTACATACGTGTAATCCCAAAGATATACACAATTTTCAGTACAATTCATTATACAGTGTGATGTATATGCAGTGTGATATCTACATATCAAATAAATCTTCATAAATCAACTATAAAGTGAGACACTGACAATTCTTGACTGTGGTTGTCTTTTTTTAGGAATCGCCATCTGAAAAGCGTTGATCCATTTGTGCTCTGTCCTATCTCTCCTTTTCAAACACTATTTCAAACAACATTTTTGGCCACTGAGAAAAATCAGTGGTATACATGGATACATGGAATTATTTCTCATGTTGAATGGGATATCTCACTCATTCACTTTACTCAATTGTGAGATATCCTGTTCAACACTCAAAATAAATTCCATATTTCCACGCATCTACCGTATGTATTATTCTCTATTTATTATTATGGTCAAATATATGTATATGAAAATGAGGTCTCACAATCAACGCATCGGCGCTCTAACCACTGAGCTATTGAGACACGGTCAAAACAGTCAAACATCATTATACATATTTATACATCGCCCCGACTCTCAAATCTCTACAGGAAGACATCTCATCTTCGACAAGCATTAGAGCGCCGATGCGTTGATTCGGAGACCTCGGGTTCGATTCCCGGTTGGGGCAGTCAGATTTTCATATACATATATTTGACCATTAATAAATCCTCTCTTCATTTAAAAAAAATTTATTATTATCTTACCAGCAAAAGGATTTTCCCCTCCAAAGAATTCTCGAAACACTCTCATAGCATCACCATGAAATACATAGCCAGGTGTCCAACCTGCTGTTTGACAAAAACAATATTATAATTGACTATTGATTGATTATTTATACTGTAACTAGACAAAGGTCTGTACAAGAGCACAGGTGGAAGATGCAGTAAGCATGTTGCCCCCTCACTGATGTGGTTCGATTTTAAGCCCTGTTTGGACGTGGTTAATACTTGGATGGGTGCAGACCTGTGACCGTCTGGCTATACATGTTTTTTATTTCTTAAAATGTTTTTCATCTGAAGATCATGTGTTAATCTAAAATTAAGAATTGTCATATGCCTAAATTGAAAACCATAAAAGTTATAAAGGGATGGAATGTGATGGCTATAATTAGCCAGCCAACAATTATAGCAAGAAAACATACTAGCACTACGACTACTCCCTTACGAAAAAATCCTATAGGATCCTATAGGAATTCCTATTGGAAAATTGCATTTCCTATAGGATTTGGGCCAAAATCTAATAGGAATTCCTATTGGATTTTTTTGTAAGGGAGCTGTCTGCTAGACTGTAAACTTTATTAAAGTGTCTTGTCTTGTAGCCAAACCAAAGGCACTACTATAATTAGGGACACTACTAAACTGGTTGGTTTTTTTGGGGAGGGAGGAAAACCAGAGAATGTGGAGGAAAACCCTCGAAGCACAGGAGAGACCAACTAAACTCTACTCATTTGGTCCAAACTCGAGAACAAAGGTCATTCCCAGATGGTCACACATCCAAGTATACACTTAACAACAAACCCAGTCCGACCAGGCTAAATACCATGATTCTCCGTCCGTCTGACATGGGAACTCAAGTCAATAACCTGTGCATGACTGCTCAAAATGGTAACTCGGACAAGTAATCAACCTGATTTAGTAATTGCTTTTTCAAATAAAACTTTAGGCTGGATAGTGACTAAGCACCTAGGGGTCCCTCTTCCCCAGGCCCTCTCTAAGCCTCTGCAGAGGAGAGAGGTACCTACCATTATCACCATCAGGAACGCCACTTCTCAAACCTTCTTCTCCAAATTGAATATAAATTGCTCTTTTCTTGGCTGACAAGATAGAAAACATTATGTATTAAGACAAAACAAGATGCATTTTTATCTGATAATTGGATTTATGCAATAATGCCAAATAAGAAAAATTGTGTGGTTCCGGTTCTGTAAATTTTGTGACATATTTTTGCACCAAATGACTATTAGCCATAAAAAAGGTAGGTTTTATAGTTTTTACATAGACTTTAATGATAAAATAAGAGTTACCCTGGTAAAATCATAAAATAAATCTATACAGTATGTGACCTGCCACCATCACTGGCTTTGTAACAATCGTCATTTTGCTAAATTAGTTCCCAGGCCGTCATTCTTGCACAACAATACGATAATGGAACAAGATGACGGCCTGTGTGGAAATTGACCAAAAACTTTTCTCAAAAAAAAAAATCCCGACCCATAATTTTTTTACTTGGCCTAAATACTGTAATATTAAAACAAGAGGTATAGTACACACGGCATTGCTTGGGGGGGGGGAATTTTGGTGGGCTTTGTGTATTTTTTTATTTGTTGGATTACGGATTTCCAGACCTATTTTTTAAAAACAGAAAAAAAATTAAAATGCCACCCATCAGTTTTCGTGTGTTGTTTTTTTCTCATCCGACCATATTTTAGAAAATATTAGTATTTTTTTTCCGAGCAAAACGCCCAAAAAATATAAAATGAAGCACGTGCGAGAATAAAGTCAGGCTGACAACACGCAATATGTCACGCATGGCCACGTGACCGTGTGCGTGAAACATGCAGTGGAAACATGGCGAAGGAGGCGATGACATTAAAAAAAGGTGCAAAAATTCTAAGACCGAAAATTTTTATAAGCTGTATGAGGCGAAACCATTAGCGATATCGTTTCGAGGATTGAAGTCAACACAGAGGATCCTACTGCAGAAGTTTGCATTTATGCATATGAGGGAATTAATGGTAACACAGTGACATTGGATAATATTGGACAATTCTTTTTTTTTTTTCTTTCCCTCCCGCCCTTTAATATTGTTGAGCAAAATCCGTAATCCAACAAATAAAAAAAGCGTGGCCTTATGGGCAAATCTTATTGAGGTGGGTCACGTGATGATACAGGTTATCCTCTCACCTGAGATTCACGATTATCCTTAATTTTGAAATCGCTCAGAATTAAGGATAATCGTGAATTCAATGTTAGGATCTTTGTTGTGTTGGGGTTGGGTTCTAACCCTAACCCGCCGCCTGCTAGATTAATAGACTAGTGAGAGATACTAAGCATGTGGGATAGTAATTGACTATTATACGCATGCGCCACTCCTAAGATTCACGATTATCGTGAATCCTGATGTATTTGACAATTAAGGATAATCGTGAATCTCATGTGAGAGACCATGTTGGATGATAAGGGGGTCCCATTATGGAATACCCGTCCACTTTTGAAACCGCATTTAAAGGCAGAAATATACAAACCAGAATTGCTCTAAAATGTCTTTAAATATATTGTATAATATAATGTATATTATAATTGTATTATATGTTAATATTATAATTTATGTTGTATAATATAATAAATAAAATGTATTAACTTAACTGGCAAGTTTGAACTTTAATAATTGTCAACTTAATCAGCAACTTTATAGTCTTAGGGTTAAACAAACTTTCTTCGCGCGATAAAAACTTACGGTCACTAAGAATATCATAGGCCTCTGCAACTTGCTTGAACTTTCGTTCAGCTCCGGCTTCTTGAGTTTTATCCGGATGGTACTTCAAAGCCAAACCACGATAACTTCAAATAAAAAAAATAGAGAAGACAAAATTACCTCCATGTTTAAAGACTTTAAAAGCAAATTCAAAGCTGCTCTACGCTATAATTTTAAGCCAAGTGGTAAAACTGATTCCTGAACTTACGATTTTTTTATACTTGCATCGTCTGCGCCTCTCGTGAGCCCAAGAATGCTATAATAATCTTGACCCATGTTTGACAATATTTTTAGCAACTTTCAAAATGGTCGACTTGCTTTCATTCCGGCAGTTGCCATGCCAGCACTTTTACCGTTGCTAGGCTACATTGCTTCGTGTGTCTCGCGCGACGAAACTGGAAACTTTTAGGTTTCGCGGAAAGCCTGAAAAGTTCTGAAAAGGAGTTGTTCGAATGAAATGAAAATTTCATGCACTCCGAAAATGAATGGTAATTTAGAGTTCTTTCGTAGTGTGATATGCAAATGAGAATGAGATAACCTATGACGTAAAGATGTTTCTACATTTTTAGAAAATCAAGTATATCTCAGTTGAGATTATTCCACGAGAAGGAAAATTTCGAGTGTTGCGATAAATGCAACTTCAAGGCCTTCCAGCTGGAATTGAACCCGCGACCCTGCGATGCTAGCGCAGTGAGAGCCTAGTCACGAGTTCTGTTAATGCCGGGATAAGATTCTGGGTATATTACAAGTAATATTTGGCATTTTACTCTATTAAATTACATGTTCTAAGGATTTATGGTGAAGGAAAATTTCGAGTGTTGGAATATATACATTTTAAGACCAAACCAGTTGCGATAAATGCAACTTCAAGGCCTTCCGGCTGGAATTGAACCCTGCGATGCTAGTGCATTGCTCTGACCACTGAGCTACGGAAGCCGTTGCCGAGAGCCTAGTCACGAGTTCTGTATATATAGTGGTGGTAATGCCGGGATAAGATTCTGAGTATATTAGTTTAGTTAACAGCTTTATTGGACACGTCTATGTGACATACTAATAAAAATACATAGATACAAGAAAAAATAAAAGACGGGCCCAACAGGGTTTGCGCGAACGGGACACAGTCCCATGCGAGGCGCAGCCCTACGGTAGGAAAACATACATCATAAAAATACATGAAAGGGGCAATAATACATATATACATAAAAGTTTAAGCCCGATGACAGGGGCAGTCGCGCACAAGCGACCATGTGCAGGACATGTCTATATCAAAAGTATTATTAAGTAAAGAAAAATATAAGTTACAAAGAAAACCCTTGAAGAAGCAGCACTATGGAAAGTATGTAATATTACAAGTAATATTTGGCATTTTACTCAATTAAACTACATAATCTAAGGATTTATGGTGAAGGAAAATTTCAAGTGTAGGACGGAGTAGCTATATACATTTTAAGACCAAACCGGGACCAGTCGTTGCGAAAAATGCAACGGCTCCGTAGCTCAGTGGTCACATCACAAGGTCGCAGGTTCCGCTTCGTCGAGATGACGTCAGTACCGATGTTTGTCCGCTTTTACCCATAATTATTGCGGCCATAACAAAAGAAATAGCTCATTTGCAATCATTTGTGAGTCAAATTTGGTTTGTTTGTCCGCTTTTTGAGCTATTAATAGCAGCCAGACTCGATCTACGCTATTCCAGCAAAGGCCTTGATGTTGCATTTTTCGCAACTGGTCCAGGTTTCGAAATTTTCCTTCACCATACATCCACAGAACACGCAGTTTAAGCGAGTGAAATGCCAAATATTACTTATTTTCTGTTATCTGATGAAGCCGAAGGCTGAGGAGGATAACACAAACCGAGGCCTTGATAATTCTCGATATCATGCGAAAACCGAATCCAATAATTGTTTTATTATGCATAAGAAGTGCAAAAGCAATGCGTTGGCGAATCTTTGCGTAGAACCCACCATTTTCTTTCGTCGTAAACTAGCAACAAGATATTGGAATAAGATGTCATAGCTATACTTTTTGAACCATAATATTGGAACATTGACCTCGCATGAAGCTGATGTCACTAATTAGTTGTATGCCAACAGCCAATCAAAATCGAGATAGAGTAGGGAATGCATAATAATGCAACCTCGTACCCAGGGCAATTTGCCTCCACGGCGAAAGGTCGGCGAAAATGGCCATGCGATCGGCTGGTCCATTCTATAATGCGATTGGCTTGTCATAAAACTCAATTAATTCAGCCGAGTATAATTTATTCATCTAAATCTGAATGCTGTCTTCAAATTTTACAGCAAATTAGAAGTGATAGCTTTCGCTAAATTGGATTTCTGCTTCTTCATACCTTTTGTAAGAGATAACCATGAATTATGGTGGATTGTTAAGCTTGTTAGCTGCTTTTATGCCGATGATTGCAGACTCTTGAACAACTCTGAATTGCATTTAATATTTCTCAATTATTCAGGTCAACAAAGTAGACAAAGGCAATGGAACAAAGACCACAAAAATTATCATATCTAAACACCCAGAAACACCCAGAAATTCTGGGTGTCATGTGACCAGCCGATCCCAGGGCCATTTTCGCCGACCTTCCACCGTGGAGGAAAAATGCCCTGGGAACGAGGTTGATAATAATGATTAATGAACATTATAGACTTACTTACTTACTTATTTTATAGGTAAGACTGATAAGACTATATTTAGAATATTGCCCTAAATGTAGAAATTATAGTAATGACTCACTTCAAACCGTTATAATAATATTTATTCGTATATAAATCGATTATTGTCCGTTCTATTTGATATTACACAAGAATAGTCAAATAAACATTTTCACATTTTTGAGTTTATTATATGCGTCAAAATTAACTGGAAAAAAATCAAACAGAATTATCATTAGTGGTCGACTAAAAGGACGGCCGGATCCCCAATTCATATTTCGCGGTTCACAATCATGCAGTAGGACGAACAATGGCATGAGAGAGAATCCTCCTTTCTCGTAATCAACAAAAATCGGCTATTCGCGTTCAATTAAAATCATCATCTCCATAATTCCTAAACAAAAGAGAATATATATAAGAATCACTAAGTACATTTTGCACAACGTTTCAAAGTTTCAAAAAGACAGTCTACAATCCGCCATCTTGTTATAATATTTGACCTAATTAACTAGGAAATTGGTGACGTCACAAGCAGGGTAAACCTGATGAAACTACTCCATAGGTGACCGAATTTCCGCGGAAGGATTTTTAAAATGTCGTGGGCCAATTGAAAATGGAAATAGTGCAACATAATCGAGTTTCTGGCTCATAATGTCGTAAGGTTGGCAAGATAAAAATTTCACTTTACCCTACTTATGACGTCACATGCATATCGTAAATAATTCCAAGATGGCGGACAGCACGCTGTCTTTCGTCAAATTATTTCGAAAACCAAAAAAGATAAGGGAAAATTGTAACAGGTCTTGTTATACCATTTCACGAGTTCTTTCAAATGAGACAAAGTTAATTTATATTGCCATATATATCCTTTAACAATAAAATTAGTTAAAAATTACTTTTACAAAATTAAAGATGACAGATCAATTTTAGTTGGGTACAATTTTTAAATTCGTTAAAACTTGTGATTGTTCTTAGAGTGTTCGGCAGTGCGTTCCATAATTTTGCAGCAACATATCTCCACGATTTCAGACCATAAGTTGTCGAATTAGCTTTAGGGATACTTAATGTGTCTTTTCCTCTAAGGTAATTGTATCAGTCGACTTTCTTAGATTTGGTAAATCATTTATACAACTTGGTGCAGCGTTGGCGTGTATTGATTTAAAAACAGTGCAGATAATTTTACGGAACCTTTGGTTTAACAGTGTTGTTTGACCCAACTTCTCTTATAATACATCGTAAGTTGAATGTTTATCGTGCAGGGGTATTCCGTTCACCTAAGAGTGATAAATCTAATAAACTAAACTATATAATAAACAGGATAAAACGTATAGGCTCGTTCGTTCACTTTCTCTAATTTTTCTGTTGCACCCTTACTACAGAAGTGCAGCCATGTATATGCAAAGTGTAGTTGAAGTGCGGACGAATAAATGCCTCATAAAGATCTTTTCTTGTTTCTGTTGGTAAATAAAATGGCCTAAATGTTTTTCGTGAACTATTAGATTTCATAACCATCTTCTAGGATCATCAATTAGCTTTAGATTGATATCTGATATGAGGCAACACTGTTTACACAAATACTTTACAAAGAACTTGGGCTGGAAAATCGAGTTCCGCTTTTTTGGCAAAAAATCAAAGTACACCACCAAATACGTACACTCGCTTAATATTAAAGAAAAACAACAAATTCAAGACCGCCAACTTCGAGGTTCTTTTCACAAATGGCGACACAATCCATTGAATGGCGGCCACTGCAGCCAAACGGTGAAAAAACTCACAATTTGGCAACCTGAAATATATTATCTCACTTCAATAATATTATAATGAACGTAATTATTTGGAACGGTAGTTTGAATCTATAAAAAAAAATCGGGACCGAATTTTTCATCGGCAGCACTAACTTTAATGTAGCTTGGGGCCCAAGCTGGGTTGAAAAATCCCTGGATTTTCCTTTGGTATTATATGTAATAGTGCAGAAGAACTTAACGACTTATCTCGATTTTCTTACCTAGATTTGTAAAAAAAAACCCAGCACAGTTAACTAAGCTCCGGTTTCTTCAGGAGTTCCCAATTGTCGTTCCAAATCATGGATATATTCAATGGCACTGAGCAATACGAGGAATTCGTCCCCATCACTCCAGCTAGCTCTGCAAGGGGACAGTTTTTCCGGCAACTTGTACATAAGAGTACGAAAGGCATCGCGTAGTTCATCCTCTGTTTCAGGAACAGGCTCGTTGGCGGCTTGAACATCGCTACCCCTCACCATGATCGTACACCGTGGTCAATCTAGACGTGAATCACACTAAATTCTTCGTCGGTGCGCAACGGAGATGAGGCCAGCAGTTCAACTTGATGGGTTATATCGTATTTCCAGAGCCCTGCGTGTGGCTGTGGTCATGGCATGTTTGGAAGCGTTGTTTTGTCTGCCAGATCGGCGTGTTTTTGCGCCGTGTTACGTGTTCTCAGTTTAAAAGTGCCAACCGATGTTGGCACTACGATGTTGATATATATTCTATATGAAGTAAATAGTTGAATGGCAAAATATTTTATGATTTGGAACTTTGCGTAATTGCGTTGATGTTTTAGAAAGGTTTGTTTGTCCGAAATGCTAAAGCCTGGTTTCCATATGATCGCTACGATCGCTCAATTTTAAAACCGGCGATCGTAGCGATCGTCATGTTTCCATATAATCGCTATCGCTCAATTTTAAAACCAGCGATCGTGCAGCGATCGTCATGGACGAAGTAAACAAAGACAACTAATTCTTTTACTATCGCAAGCACAGCTTTTTATTCTAGTTGCTCTTATCAGTAAGGCCTATACTTCAAACGTCGAATTTATCATGTGTCGAATCTAATACACATTAGGGTCGACAAAATTCGACGTCGGTTTCAAACATCGAATTTATCATGTGTCGAACGTATAATCGGCCTCCCGTAAAAAGAACTTGTTCGGATTGCGTTTTAAAAGTACTGCCTTAAATCTCGTACCAGTTTGTTTGGACGAACTTGCGCCAAGGGGTTCGACAGATATTTCGAATAAGAGAAGAGCTCATGGAACTTTTCACACTGTCGTCCGACTCGTCCCACAGCTTCGGGCACAGCTATACGTCTTCATGACAGATAATTCTTTTACGGGTATTTACATAAAATATTTACATAAAATGCTTTAGTTTCACTGATTCATCTAAATTTGCGTGATGTATACAAGGAACCGTTTAATCTTAAAACTGTAATGTGTTTTATAGATATAGCCGAATGTCGCTGGGGTACATACCGATCGCTGAGATCGCCAGGATCGCTGAACCAGTGTTTCCATATAATCGCTGCGATCGCCGAGATAGAACATTTTCTATTTCGGCGATCGCAATCGCCAGGATCGCTGAGCGTGTGGTTTCCATATGATCGCTACGATCGCCGGTTTTAAAATTGAGCGATCATATGGAAACCAGGCTTAATGGTGCATGTGACGTCGTCTACACAGTCACATATACAATATTCTACTGTTAGAGATATTTGATCTAATTCAGACGTTGATGATATACTTGAAGGCTATACTATAGAGATCTTATCAACTTTTTCACTTCAACCTTAGGCAGTTTATCACACAGCAAGCAGAAAAGAAAGCAAAATTCCTGATTTGACGTCACATTCATTAGCATTTCAAACAAACAAACCTTTCTAAAACATCAACACAAAGCTCAAATTATAAAATATTTTGTCATTCAACTATTTACTTCATGTAGAATATATATCAGTAACATCGTATTTGCCCTTACAAAAATTCCACATGAACGTGTTTCAAAATCACATGTGATCACATGTGATCACATGTGATTTTGGAACAGTTCATGTGGAATTTTCGTAAGGCCACATGTGATTTTGGAACAGTTCATGTGGAATTTTCGTAAGGGTGGGATTAATTATATAGGTACTATAATAATTCAAGAGAAAAGCATAAACTTATATAACGTTTCCATATCGTAAAAAAACACACTTGCTGTTACTTTTCAGTTACCAGCTGATTCATATTTCCTGGGTAAATAAATTTATTATTAGTAGTATTATTATATGCATGTTAATATGCACACTGCTAAAGTGAATGTGCATGGAGAGCTTGGAGTAAACAGACGACAGTGTGCATATTAACAGATCCAAACATTACCGATATATAGTGACTGACGCATAGGCAGTACATATTCAATCGAATCAGTACATCATTGTAACCTTCGCTCTCCGGCCATCTGAGTCTCGTTGGCTCAATGGTTAGAGCGTCTCACCGGCAATCAGAAGGTTACAGGTTCGATTCCTGTACGGGACTCAGAATAATTTTTCTGAGGATACTCGAGCTTGACGATCGCCCATATATCGTCAGTATTATTATAGGTTAATATAGCCCACATCTATGGGCCAGAACCTTAACTAAGATTTGATATCTTTGACGAGAATGATCTTTAATGAGGATACCAACTTCACCCACGAGGGTGATTTACAGAAGGGTCGTACCATAAGATTAAGACTAACATAGATAAATTCATTAAAGTGCCCCTAACCTCAAAAATTTTTATTGTCTTATTTGGAAGAACTTTTAAAATGATAAAGTAACTTCTTTTGAAGATTTTCGTTTCTTCGCTTTCTTTTTGAGATATAGCAGTTTGTTTGATATGCAAATATCTGGAATTTCGTCACACATGCATAATGAGTTATCAGAGAATGTTATATATCTTTGCGTTCATGAAATAAAAACACTAAAGTGTGAATAACACGTGTGCGAGTTTCTCCCACAACACCAAACTTCTTGATTTTAAAGGATTTCGTTCGAGAATGAAAGAGATATACACATTTTCTCCAATAAGTCATTATGCATGTGTGACGAAATTCCATACATTTGCATATCAAACAAACTGATATATCTCAAAAAGAAAGCAAAGAAACGAAAATCTTCAAAAGAAGTTACTTTATCATTTTAAAAATTCTTCCAAACAAGACAATAAAACATTTTGAGGTTATGGGCACTTTAACAGACAATAAACTAATAAAATACAAGAAACAAAATTAGATAATATACATAGATAGTAATGTACTTAGATAATAATGAACAAAGTAAATATTATGCATATAAATAAAACACATAGATAATAATGTAATAAATGTCACTAAGTTAAGTTAAGCTTCGCAATTTGTTTTTTAAAACCTATTAATGTAGGTGCATCACGAATGGAGATACATATATCTTATTCCAAACAATTGCAGCAAAATTTAATGTAGTCCAATGACCCCACCTAGTGTGAGCACTTGACTTACGAACATTATTCTTATGCCTAGTGTTATATATTGACGAAAATTCTTATTTAAACTCGACACTTATTTTAGAAAATAGCACGATGTTCCGCCCTTCTTTGGTCTAATTTCTTCCATGAGAGTTGTGTAAGAGCCTCAGTTGCTGAGGCAATTTGGGGCAAATCCATGAGCGGTATAATTCGAGCCGCGTTGTTTTGTGAATACCTGGAGTAATATCGTTGCAATCTACTCTATCTGTATACTACTCTAGAGTGACATAATCTTCCTTATAATAGTTTCACAGCTAATGATAGTGCAGTCTTTTCGGCATTCTCTTATAACCCGCTGCTGTCGAGACTTCTCTTTTATCAGTTCCACTGTTCTTCCAGTTTCTTCATCCCTCCTCCTAAATGATCCAAAGGCACTAAGCCTGCATGTACGCCTCTCGCGGATTTCAAAAGCTAACTGTTGGTATTTTTGCAATTTTCTCTCCGTTTTTCCGGATGTTCGCCTTTGCAGGGCAGGCCATGTCAACTATCCAAATTTTACCTTCCTCGGTATCTTTTCTCATCCTGCGGCTTCTGGATGATTGTTCCCTTCTTCCATGATGTTTTGTACCAGACTCATGCACTCTCTTCAAGTAAACCTGCTCCTTTCTCCATTCCACAGCAAAAACCATCAGCATTGTTATGCTTTATGATCAAGTACTCACTACCAGCAAGAACTTTACAACCAGCCTGCAGTATAGATGATGTACTGTCTCTCTCTGTTATCATGCAGTTTGCAATTCTCCGATTCGATCTCCATTCCCATTAAAGCCTTCCATATTAAAATTTAACCAGCTAGTGATTACATTTCTCTTCTTGACCACTGAAAACCTCACTTTGTGACTTCTTCCGATATTGATCGACATGACCTTCTTCCGTCTTGGATTTCAACAAGGTTTTCAGCCTCCTCGGGCATATCTCAAAGTTCCACAGGCATCTTCTCGCCATTCAAGTGAACCTCTCCTAACCCAAAGCTAACTTCTTTTCCACTACCATCTCCACTTACTCTTCTGCCTTTCAGTCTTTATCGACCAATATTCGTTCCTATGTTCCCATCTCCAGGCAACTTTTATCCATGGACCTCTTGATAGTGGCTGCACGTAACAAGCCACTCTAACCTTTGTTTCTTTGTACAGATCCCTCATACCCTTGACCCCTCTTCCACCTTTACCACCAGCCAAGTACAACTTTTCATCACTTGCCTGCAGTCTTCCATGTATTTTTTTCTCCCTATATGTTCCCTCTTTACAATCATGTCAAGTTCAACCAGATCCTTCTTACTTAATCCACAAACATTCATCACAAATCCTGCAACAGGCCATATCACTCTATACTGTTCATAGCTTTAATCGGGTTCTTATCATAGATCTCTAGCTGCGCAAGACTTCTTATCCTCTTCGCTACCTCCTTCAGGATCTTCATCACTCTTTCCATCACTTTGCCCTTGTCAAATTTATTAGCCTGCTCACATCCTAAGAACCTATATACCTCATTTGCGTCTGGGTCAATTCATTCTCTTGTCCAACACATCTAGTCGCATAATGACTTATTGAAGAAGCCTGCATATATATCATTGGGATTATGTAACAAAATTATGAAAGTATGTAATCCCATGATACTAAACATACGAAGTTACCTACGTTTTGAGTGCTTTAATTTACTGATAATCCCAAAGATATATACACGCTTCTTCAGTAAGTTACTATATAATATATACAGTGTGACATCACAGTGAGGATCCGGCCTTTACATAACAAACAAATCTTAATCAGTGCAGGTATATTGCACCCAAGAACAACACAAGCTTGATAGTTTAAAGGCTCTCAGAGATACATGTATAGTGTCTACTATAAGTCCATTCGATTGGCAAATTAATGCCTTCACCATTTTACTATCACGTTCAAACACGATCTCTGTACACTTTGTTACCCGTAACAAGATGAACAAATGAATAATGTTTCATTTTTCGATGATGTTGATTTTCGATGACCTTCAATTGATGTTGCATTTTTCGCAACTGGTCCCGGTTTGGTCTTAAAATGTATATATTCCAACACTCGAAATTTTCCTTCACCATAAATCCTTAGAACATGTAGTTTAATCGAGTGAAATGCTAATATACCCAAACCAAATTCCCAAAAGCTACGTACGCTCCAACAAATATATACAGAACAAAAATTATAAATAAAAGTAAACAGTATATACATTATAAATCATTCACGTAAACACACAAGTAATGCCCTTTTCAAGACAGGATGACTCATACATGATCGACGAAGGTAACGAGTTCCAATCATTTATGTAGCAATTAAAAAAAGAAAATTTAAAAAAAAAGAAGCCTAACAGCCTGAGGTTTTGAAAGCATGATTCCTACGTGTGCGTGACGAAGTTCCAAAGAGTCCCACTTGATCTCTTTCAGTCTTTCATGATATGCTTTATCGGGACCACATAGCGTGTTGCCCTCCTCGATGGCATGAATACGGCTTCTAAACTGTTGTGGTTTTCTTAGTACACTTTCAGATCATCCTACTCGCTACCATTCCCATCCTGTACCCTCCTGGAAGAGACTAGAAGTTACTATCGCAAGTGAAGTGCTGCCTTGAAATCCAAGGCAGTTGTGATATTGTGCAAAATTGCAAAAATAAGTGGTGGGCTTATTGAAGTCAAAGTTACAGCAGAGGAAGTACAGGCTCGTACCCATGCTAAGACCAGCGCAGTTAGCAGACCGAGCATAACTTGCCCAAATAAATGATGACGTCAATATTACTGAAGAACACGAATTGCCATCGTTTAGCCTAAGCAGTATTACACATGCACGTTTTTCATTAATGTATATGAACATGTATTGGAAACATGTATATTAGGGGGGTCCGGGGGCATGCTCCCCCGATTCCCTGAAAGTTTATTTCCTGCAATTTGAGAGCACTTTTTGCAGCCGCGGCAGTGTGCAGGATTCGAAGTATTTAATTACCGTTAAAGTTACACAGATTATCCAAATTTAGACCGTGTGGATATCTCTCCCGCAACGCGCATAGGGAATGCGTTGCACAACAGCAGAAGAGAAGGAAGGAAAAGCAATAATTAGCCACAAAACCAAATGTATTAGGTATATTCAAGTTGAATATACGAGATTACGTTTAGACAACGCCCCACGGACCAAGGCCTGGCTATATGCCACTTTTAACCATCGCTAAACGATGAACAATGAAATCCCAGATTTCCCTCAATGAGAATCCGTTATAATGTCATTAAGTTGCACTCAAATATTAGGACCCTTTTTGCCCTAATAACAAGACCATTTTTGCCCGAATAGAGCTAATTTTTCGCACAACTGGGGGGGGGGGGGCTGCAGCCCAGCCCCCCCCCCCCCCCCCCCCCCAGCCCCCCGTCTCGTACGCCTATATATATATGGAGCTCACAATGAGCTTGTTGGACCATGCGTAGGTACTCTGGGGTTAGACATCTATCTTGGGTAAGACATTTAGATTACCACTTGAAAATGTTGATTAATGCTATGATATTAAGTCATATATAAAATTTAAAATTTGTGTTTCGTTGGAAAAGAGAGCTGCTACCAGCTCGTTTCTGTAATTTCTATAACTTCTTGAGTGAAAGGCATATATACCTATCAAACTAGGCAAGCACTAGATGAAAACATATATTTAACTAATACAAATACTGATCAATTTTGGTAAAAGATCTATTCAATTTATTGGGGCCATATTATGGAACCAAATACCTTATGAAATAAAAACAAGTAACTTACTTTCTGTCTTTAATAGAAAGTTAAAGCAATATATGATTGATAGTTATGCCTCTCATCATGACATCAACCTTAGTTCACCTTATTTAGTTTTTTAGTTATTCCATCTTTTATATGCCTATCTCATTATTGAATACTTTCTTGCCTATAATTCGAATAATTTCTTTGAATAATTTCTTGCCTACGCAGTTCTTCCTTACATCAACGGACTAACTGAGACTTTGACGCGACATTTACGTAAATATGACATTAGGGTTACTAACAAACCACTAAAGACACTACAACAAGAATTCCCAATCCCTTCTCCCAAATACAGACCACCCTTTAAGGAACAACTGGATGTCGTTTACAAATACCATGTAAACAATGTGAATGGAGTTACATTGGTGAGACAGGAAGATGTTTTCGAACCCGAAAGAAGGAGCATATAAGAAATGTAAAATTGGGACAACAAAAGGGATCAAATATCGCGAACCACGCTTGGAATAACGATCATGCCATTGATTTCGAAAACGGACGGATTATTGATAGAGGCAATTATCGAACACGTAAGACTCTAGAATCTTGGCACACCGGATTAACGAAAGAAGCCGACAACAACTCGAAGACTCTTCCAGGACAATATGCTATTCTACTAAAGAAACAATAACATATTATCCTTATATTTTATGTCACATCCTGTCATTCCCTTTAATATTTTTCTGCTTGTATATATATAGGTGTAGATTTTCATATTTTTCTTAACCCGTTGAAGGCTGTAGTCTGACAATCGAAAGCTCGGTACCAATAAAAACTTATATCAGTGAACGCTTGTTTTATTTCATTATATAATTATTATGTTAAATACTACTGTATCTTAGATAATTAAACCTATATAAATACAGGGTATCCTGCAGGTTAGTTTTCACTATTAGGATACCCTGTACAGCTCATCATATCTGGGATTTTTTTAAACAAACTATATGTAAATGTTGATGAGTGAAATAAAATTCTTCTTCTTCTCTTCTATATAGGTAGTATAAATGAGAGTTTACTATATTATTCGTAATTACTTTGCATCAATAAATACTTGATTATTATTTATTAGTTTTTGTGATAATAATTAGTGTCTCGGCTATTTAGTTTCTGTGATATATTAGTTTTATGTAAATATCCACACGGCCCTTTGAAAATCAAGCGACTGTCAGGCCACCGCGTGTTTAAAAAGTTGGAATAATAATAACACAGCCAAGCATTAGTGATAAACAGTGACTGCAGTAGCCCCATAGGTACTACATATATAGCTGTCAATCGAACCAGTATACATCATTGTAACCTTCGCTCTCCATCTGAGTCTCGGTACCTCAATTGTTAGAGCGTCTCACCGGCAATCAGAAGGTTACAGGTTCGATTCCTGTCTGGGACTTTCTTTGGATTTGAGTTTGAACGTGCCGTCCAGTCCGTTCTGCGCATGTCCACGTTTCTGTTTACATCGTTTGTTTACATTGCAGTATATAAACATTGAACATCAACATGAAGTATTGCGGATTTGTTTTCCACGCTTGAGCTTTTCCGCCTAAAAAGCGTGTTATAAGTGGCTGTTCTGCTTCTAAATGTGGATAATATATCAAACTACCACTCGCGCCTTCGTCACCTTTGACGAATACTCGCTGTCGAACTGTCGCAAATCTATTCCGTTGAAGTTTGTTGACATATGGAGTCCCCCACGTTTGAAATATCACACATGCGCAGAACGGACTTGACGGCACCTTTAATAATAATGATAATAATAATAATAATCATTAATGGCGGCTCTGACACCATTTCCTGTTATTTCAAAGCATTATGACACGCCAACAACGGGGCGTCCATGCAGAACATCTGGATTGCAACGCATTATGTTATTAACTGTGCTATCAGCTAACACAGTCCTGATTTTCGTCCTGTTTCCTGCCAAATGCGAAAACAATTTCTGGTCTCACTCGGTTCAGCTGCATTCGTAAACGTGGACCAGAGTGGATCGATTTATTTAAGGTGGCTCGATAGTCTAAATTATGAGAAATATTATTTATCCCCATAAAACGTTTTCTAATGCAGATCTGAGCTTTATTTTGGTTCATTGCGTAGCTCTAGCGGTGGTCTTGATTATTGAAACGTTTCACACTTGTAGCATTTGTATGTCTAGAGAAATTGTGTTTATGATAAGCGGCAGATTTTATATGCAAATTAGTTTTCTGGATTTATTGGAAACACGATTTCTCCACTCAGGTAAACGTTGAGGGTATAAAACTTTTTAGTAAACAAGACCACCACTAGAGCTATGCAATGAACCACGATGAAGCTCAGATCTGCATTACAAACATTTTTATGCGGAAAAATGCAATTTGATATGAAAAGATATTCGATTTGGGTCAAATATTCATTTGACATACAAATTGCTCTTAGCACGCATACGTTAAATGGTATTTTACTGGAATCGTTGCAGAAGTGAACTAACCATTCCAGACTGGACTCAAACCCGTAATCTTCTGAATGCTAGACAGACGCTCTAACCATTGAGCCACTAGAACTCAGATGGCAGAGCAAGGTTAATTACGGTATTTAAACCTGGGAGGGACGAGCTTGCCGTCACAAGTACTTGTTGGACTACAAGTCGTGTTGTAACAGTCAATTTTCAGTCAAATGTTGTTAGTTAAATTAGGTAGTTGCAGCTTGATGTTAGTAAAGTTGCCCTGCATCTGGGTTGCTAAAATATTTCTTGTAATATACCCAATTCCTCTCTCGGCATTACCATCATTATATATACAGAACTCGTGACTATATAGGCTCTCGGCATCGCAGGGTTGTGGGTTCAATTCCAGCCGGAAGGCCTTGATGTTGCCGTTTCGCAACTGGTCTCAGTTTGGTCTTAAAATGTATATATTCCAACACTCGAAATTTCCCTTCATCATAAATCCTTAGAACATGAGTTATACTGTCTGGCTAGCATTCGGAAAGTTGTCAGCTTCGAGTCCTGTCTGGCGCTCAGAGTTTTTCTGAGTATTGGCAACTTAGTAACACAGCTTGCACAGCAAAACCTCTACAACATTACTGTAAAGTAACGTAATGGCGAAATAGTGAATAGGAGATGTTGCGAGCGAAGGTGATTTTCACTTTCTGACGAATTAGGGCCTTCGTTCCTTTGTTAGGGACCAGTCATTATTCATGGTCAAGGTGGGGGCCGAAGAGAAGTTAAGATCAGAAATTAAACCGTCCCAACCATTTATGGGTAAAGAAAATCTTTTACGCAACCCAAGAAGAAAAAAGTTAGATAAAGCCCAATTCCCAGCATATCGTCGATACAAGTTTTAATAACAAACTCACAGATCCTACTGTAATTTTCAGATTATTATCTCCATATTCTATCATCACGTTTTATGCATTGCGAACCAATGCCAGAAATATGTGTCAATGATGTGAAAATCCAACCGGCTCCGGTTGCACGTGATCTCGGTGTTGCTGTTGATAGACATTTAAAATTAAATACTCATGTAAATAACATTTGTAAATCGGCCACTTTGGCTATCAGAAATATTGGCAAGATCAGGAAATATTTGAGTAAAAAGGACTGTGAGAAGTTGGTGCATGCATTCATAACATCAAAAGTTGACAGCTGTCATAGCATCCTGTATGGCTTACCAGAAACTGAATTGAGTTACAGCGAATTCAAAATACAGCTGTTAGACTTGTTACAGGGGTTAAAAAATCGGAGCATATCTCCCCGGTGCATACGTAATCGTCACTGGTTGCCGGTGAGATCACGGATTGTTTTTAAGATACTAATAATTACTTTCAAGGCTTTGCATGGCCAGGCGCCTGTTTATATTACTGATTTGCTAACTAAATATAAACCTACTCGTAGTTTGAGATCATCTGACCGAAATCTGCTACTTGAGCCAAAATCCAAAACGGTGACTCATGGAGACAGAGCATTCTCGGTTGCAGTCTTCACCCCGGCCAATCTCCTATTCGTTATTTCGGCAGCACACTAACCTTTCAGATGAAGTTTCATATATATATATATATATATATCTAAGTTCTCGAAATAACCACTGGTTCCGTAGTGAGAGACGAAATTCAAATCCTCTGTTATTTCTAAAATAAAGCAAATTATCATGAGGCGTATTTTGGTTTAGTTTAGGTTTTTACGTAGTTATTTTGTCTGTGGGAAAACGTGCTCTCAGGATCAAGGACTTAAGCAGGATTTTTCAAAGGTTGTTTTTTTTGGTTCGTTTTCCTGTCATGAAATTATTTCCGGGGGATTCTGGGAAGCTCATGGTCTGCAGGCCTAGAGATCGGGCGGGCGGGGCCCGCGCCTGAGTGAGGTCTGATCTTCTCAGGCTAGTCTAGATATCCAGTGGAAGGCCTTGAAGTTGCACTTTTCGCAACTGGTCCCGATTGGGACTTGAAAGTATATGATACGACACTCGTAATTAACCTTAAAATATCATTAATAATTCATGAAGAAAATTCAAAAGAAATGAATGTTTAATGAACTACCGATTAAACTTTAATCGGTAGTTGTATATAGACCTCTTTTATAATGGTGGACAGTCTAAATATTCTTTTATATGCATGTAAATTAGCCTTTCTGGCCTCGTTACGAAGCAAAGATTCTTTGGAATTGCAGACACACGAACGAAGTCAGAAAGGCTAATTTAAATGAATATAAAAGAATATTTAATTTGGGTGCCATTATGAAAGAAGTCTATATCTGCCACAAACCACGAGTGGTTGTATTATAGACCGCTTTCATAATGGCTACCATTTTAAATATTCTTCAATGTGCATATAAATTAGCCTTTACAACCTCGTTAGGAAGCAAAGATTCTTTTGAATTGACACACAAACGAGGTCATAAAGGCTAATTTAGATGCACATAAATTCTATAAGTCTATAAGATAGAACCACTCAGCTCTTAAACATTGAAATTGAACTTTTTCTGAAATAATCTAAACAAATGTTACTCATATTAACATTGACATCAAAGACTCAGAAGTCAGAACTATTTACAATATTACAATATTATAGGATATATATAAATATATATATATATATATATATATATATATATATATATATATATATATATATATATATATATATATATATATATATATATATATATATATATATATATAATATATATATATATATATATATATATATATATATATATATATATATATATATATATATATATATATATATATATATATATATATATATATATATATATATATATATATATATATATATCCTATGTTTTTGTTTGTCATTTTGTAATAGTCTAATAAAGCTGCAATAAAATATAAAATGTAAATCCTTCTATTTATCTTGTCTTAAATATGGTTTCAGTATGTAAATACGAATGTATACTGTGTATCTCTGTGTGATTCATGTGAAACCGTTTTCAGTTCAACATGCGCACTATGATAATATGATTCTTATACAGCTTAATTATTTTATAATTTTACAAGGTGAACAACTTGCTTCTAACTGTCAGATATAATCTTAGCCTAACTTAAATCTGCCTGATTAAACGAGCTAGTGGTATTCGTAAGACCTCTACATTTCGTCAAAAAGTGGTCTCAAAAACGCAGGAAATGGCATTTCAGCGGACATTCGAGATTCAAAAAAACACACCTAAATGTGACAAATATTATCGCCCAGCAAATAGCTTTTAAGAAAACCATAATAAAACAAAGAGGACTCGTATAACCATAATAAACTATCTCTTTAATAACTAATGTTTCATTAGTTACTCATTACTTCACGAGTAAGAGCTTATAATAGTCTTCATGTGCGTCGCAAACTCCGCTCGAAACGTGGCAGCATTTCGTTCCTAAAAATCTTGGCAGTTCACCACCTTTTCAGTTTGCTATATATCCAAAACACTGTCTACGCGCTCTGTATGAAATCCTTACATTTAAAGGAACATTAACAACATAGAAATTATTCAGCACAGAGCTGCTATAGATTTGCTCTTTGCGACTGCTCCAGAACTAGCCACGTATCTTCCATGATTGACAACTTACTATATCAAACCACCATGTTCTATAAGATCCAGGAAGATCTTGTGGGTATCTGATTCCCTAGTGATGAGGTGTGTCCTGTAGGTAGAGTATATCCAGATTGCCTAACACCTATCCTTTTCGCCAGATCCAATGCAATAATTATATATATATATATATATATATATATATATATATATATATATATATATATATATATATATATATATATATATATATATACAGATTCTTGACATCAATATTTTTACATTGTACTGTTTAGCAATTGAATTATGTCACTCTTCATTATTAACCATGACTTTGTCACCTGCAATTGCTTTTCTGTCTGTCATCGGTGGCATAGCGTGATGAACTCTTATAGGTCCATCGACATCGCGAGAAGTTGCCGTTGCATTTCTTTGAATCTGAGTGTCTTCATTTTATCATAGAACGATAGTTATATGGGAAAAGGCATAAAGGCGAGATTAGTAGATGGAATGAAGCCGTATTCCAAGCTTCAAAACCCTTGCTGTGCCTTCAATGTCTTCCATCTTGTTGATTATTTTTGTATTCTCTTTTTTGTAACTCGTATATTTACGATACGTGGACGATCGTCAAGCTCATATCCTCAGACTGATTCTGAGTCCCGTACAGGAATCGAACCTGCATTAACCTTCTGATTGCCGGTGAGACGCTCTAACCGTTGAGTCACCAAGACTCAGATGGAGAGCGAAGGTTACAATGATGTACTGGTTCAATTGATATATGTATACTGCCTATATGCGGCAGTCACTATATATATCGGTAATGCTTGGATGTCTACTCCGAGCTCTCCCACACTACAACATCGTATATTTACATCACATTATTAGTTTTTCATCATAAAATATATTCATATATGTGTATATTTTTAGTTATATATCTATAAACCGCATATACAGTGTGTATAAAAAAAACGGAACCCTTAGAAAATTAATCAGTATTCTTTTAAAACAACCTATATTGTGGTAGTTTGAAAGCCCTAGACACCTGTGAGCCATACAGGAAGAGAAAAAGCTTTTAAATGCTTTCATCATGCACATACACACTTCATGTTAACTTAATTTCCCAGGTGCAAGACCGTGGCTCAGAAGTGTTTAGGGCTTTCAAACTATACTACAATAGGTTGCTTGAAAATAATATACTATAATTCATTTCAAGGGTTCCGTTTTTTTTATACACACTGTAGTATAGTGTAATACTGATTTAGGAGTACCTCGTTAAAGCATTTAGAAGTACTGTTGTTTTTCTAACCAGCTGTTGTGGTCTAGTGGTTACCACACATGTCTATGAGCTGGGAGACACAGGTTCAAATCCTGGGTCGGACCACAACTCTCAGGGTCTTAAAAATAATTGAGGAGAAAGTGCTGCCTTTGCAATAATATCAGCAAATGGTAAGACTTTCGGGTCTTCTCGGATAACGACCTTAAATCGTAGGCCCTCGGAACCCCTATCAATTGGGCTTCTAGCCTGTTGGGGTATTCCGTTCACCAAAGAGTGATGTAGACATGAAAAAATACAAAGGAACAATAATAATAATGAGATAGAGAAAGATGAGAAGGCGGAAACAGAATTGCATTAAAGGAAAAGTTTATTTTGGCTAGTAGTAAATATGTTCGTTCATTACCTCAATTCGTAACATGATAACATTAAATTTACACATGAAATTGAAAGCAAAACACTGGGATTTCATGCAAAACACTTGATATATTATTAGCATTCAATTCGCTCCAATAGCTCTTTTCACCACCTCTGTTTACCGTAAGCCGCGACCTTTGCTGGATTGTTTACGAATTTTAGTTTAGTTTACTAGATTTATCACTCTTTTAGGTGAACGGAATACCCCAACAGGCTCCGAGAAGACCTGAAAGTCTCACCATTTGCTGATATTGTTGCAATGACAGCACTTTCTCCTCAATTATTTTTAAGACCCTGAGTGGAGCTGGGTCCGACCGAAGATTTGAACCTGTGTCTCCCAGCTCATAGACATACGTGGTAACCGTTGAGTATGATTTATTTTGAGTATGATTTATTTTGATTCGATCACGCAGGATAAGGTTGCCCTATTTATCCGAGCCAGAGGCTCATGTTTTAAGCGCTCGACTATTCAGTTTATCACTCTTAGGTGAACGGAAAACCCAACTGATAGGGATTCCGAGGGCCTACGATTTAAGGTCGTTTTCCGAGAAGACCCGAAAGTCTTACCATTTGCTGGTGTTATTGCAAAGGCAGCACCTTCTCCTCAATTATTTTAAGACCCTGAGTGTTGGTCCGACCCAGGGTTTGAACACGGGTCTCCCAGCTCATAATCATGTGTGGTAACCACTAGACCACAACAGCTGGTTAACAAAGCTTCTTACCAACTCTATACAAGAAAGGTCTCATTTATACTGTGCTTTTTCATCATTTTAGTATTTGTTCCAACCTATTTTATCTTCCACTAAGAATTAAGGAAATTTTAAACGTTTTTACTACTAAAAAATGGTTATATCCCGAAAGAGTGCCTGCATGAAAAACACTATACGTCTATAGTGATTGCGGCACTCTGAAGATGACCGCCGCTGAGGCCGTCGAAACGTCAGTCACCAACAACAGTCTTTCTCAAGACTACAACAACTTGGACGATCAACTTCACACATCTATTATTTTATTATTATAATGGTTTTTGGACCACTGCGTTCGTACTTTTTTTGACAAAATCTGCTCTCCTTTTAAGATTTCCACGGCAGCTAAATATTCGATAACGTTTGTGTTACTGGAAATCATGGCTTACAAATTCGCCAGTAGCTCAATAAATTACGTTTATCTGCTTAGCCACACATTAAACTATGTGTTGTTTTTCGACCCATCTGCCGACTGTTTTTTCTTTTAGGGGCCGGATGGCCCGGATACCTATGTGTTTAAGATGTCATGTGGTGTATAAATTAACGTGCTAACGATGTAACGCGTTGTACGTTGGTGAAAATTACGTTTATCTGCTTAGCCACACATTAAACTATGTGTTGTTTTTCGGGCCAGATGGCCCGGATACCTATGTGTTTAAGATGTCATGTAGTGTATAAATTAACGTGCCAACGATGTAACGCGTTGTACGTTGGTGAAACTACACAGCATCTCAGATCATATCGGGTTATTCAGGAAATAAGATTTCCTGATCTTCCTGATCTAGTGTGCTTGCACACGCAAGACAAACTGATCATATTGCTTCGTTTGACGATCTTTCTATTTTAAGTTCTAGTACCTCCCAACTTTGACGTCCTTCTCGGAGAAAGCTTCCTAATAGCCAAAATAAACCCTTCTCTTAATGCAATGATTAGACCCTTTTCCTTTATCGCTTTTCTCATTGCTCGCGTTCTGTTTCCGCCTTCTCATCTTTCTCTATCTCATTATTGTTCATTTGCATTCTTTTATGTCTATGTTTGTACTTTTCTAGATGCTATTAAGTCGTGATATTTACTCCGTGTAACCATTACTTTGGAGATAGTCGGTTACTCGTCGAAGTAACAGAACCTTCGTTATTAAAGATATTTTGAGTTAATATATACACTGGCTACAGATGCAGTGAATGTGGGAACATAGAGTAAACAGACAACTGCCATTGGACGATCGTCAAGCTCATATCGTCAGAAAAATATTTCTGAGTTCTGGACAGGAATCGAACCTGTAACCTTCTGATTGCCGGTGAGACGCTCTAACCATTGAGCTAACGAGACTCAGATGGAGAGCGAAGGTTACAATGATGTACTGGTTCGATTGACAGCTGCCAGCTATATGTACACGCCTGGGTGTGTTGTATTATATATATATATATATATATATATATATATATATATATATATATATATACTGTTGTAGTGAATGTTGGAGATCTTGGAGTAGACAGACGATACATGGACGATCATCAAGCTCAAATCCTCAGATAATGTTTCTGAGTCCCGGACAAACCTGTAACCTTCTGATTGAGAGAAGATTTATGGAGAGTGAAGGTTATAACTCTGTCTCAGGGCCAACAATATGGTTTGAGGTTCGATGGATATATGTACTGATATACTATGTACTAATGCCTGGTTGTGTTGCCTTTACACTACTGTAGCAGTCCCAGGCAAATTGAAAATTTCCTGGTTTGCCTCGGCAAAAAAATGCCGATTTTTTATTTGGGTAGAATAAGCTCATAAAACAAAGAAAAATTGCGATTGCGCGGAAATTTCGCTCATGTAAGGAAAACAGCCTTTACCCAATTAACGCTTTAAGAAGTGCGGATTTCAGGTGTGACCACAGTCTTTTACACTGCCGAAGTGTCTGCCGAAGTGAATTGCCGAAGCAATCGTATTGACTGTATCACGCGCAAGCGCGCTACATGTATTTTCCGAAAGGCCCGCTACTTTCGGGGGGACGCCACTTTCACTGGAGGGGGCCGCTACTAGGGGCGAAACTATCCCTTTTTTGTTGGGGGTGTACGGTAAATTGCCCTGCTAAAATCTTTGGTGCCCTGCAGCTCTGTAGGTAAAATTTACCGAAACGTATAAATGGAAGCCTGCCTCAATCTACAGTACATGCATTTGAACTGAATTCCTATTGTCAGTCTGGTATGTGATGGCAAACTGGCAATTGGCAATACATAGAGTTAAAAATAGATATTAATTTATAGCAAGACCACGAAAATAGGCATTCAGCCGTCTCCAACGAGGATGACACAACTACAGCCCGCGCGTTTCCGGTTTCCTAAAGCACAGTACGTATGAACAGCTGCACAACCGCTGTGTGCACGGACTAAGGTCACTTTAGTTAATTCGTATAACATACAGAATTGATAATCGTCATGCACTATTCTTCTGGAAGCAGAGGCGTAGGAACGCATTTAAAGTTGGGGAGCAGGCTAATGTCGACAAGCAGATAATCAGTGACCGCATTTTTAGGGGGGATGACCCGGAAAATTTTGAAATCTAGAAGCTCGGAAAGACAATTTGCAGCAATTTGAACAAACTTTTTCATATAATTCTACACCTGTTGTTCCAAGTGCCGCCATTTTTTGCGCCTAGTACTGCCAGAAGGGTCTGGGAACCAATCTAACACTTGAGGCTCTGGGAATGAGACTGTCGCGTGGCAAGGGTTTAGGGGTTGGCTAACACTTCAGGCTACACCCGTTTGTAAAATCTCGTGAAGATGATGCCCATAGCCTGCCCATTTGCCCTGCCAACTGGCGTTTTTAGCATTTTAGGGGAGCGCTACTTTCGGGCGGGGGGGGGGCGCCACTTTCGGGGGGGGGCGCTACTTTCGGAAATTTTCAAAGACATATTAACTACTTGCGATACATCTTAACTACGGACCGATACATTATAATTTAATTTAATTTAATTTAATTTAATCTAACCTTTTCTTACCGCTAATACTTCATCGCCCCCGGAACTACAAATACTTAGCTACGTCCCTCATTTGTATAAATATTGATAATGATTTACTTACCACTGTAACATACATGTAGGCTAGGATTGGCATAAATATCTATATATTTAAAATACAACATTAAGCAGTACTGCACATGATACAGCATTGCTTTGTCCACACTTTGTCATTTTCTTTGTGGATTTCCAGTTTTAAGTCCAGCGTCGCCATCTTGGTCTCCTTTCCCAGTGATCCTTTGCGAACCCAAGAAGGCAGCGAGTCTGCAGAGCTGTGAATTATTGTGTCAGCGGTCTTCCAAAACAAACATGGCGCCCATTTCAACGTGTCGTTTTCACCGGCATCTCTTCAAATCGGTGTTTTGGAAACGTGCGTCCGCTTCGCTTTTTGGAAAGACTCAAAGAAGTTGTGCATCTACGTTTACATACGTGGCAGAGATACCGGAAACTGATGGTAATCTTATTGTAATCTATTAATATTAATATTACTCGATGCTCGTTTAATAGCAGTGTTTTGTTTTCAATGTTTTCAGTGTTTTTGGATTTGAATTCTTCAGGGGTATTATGATTAATTTCTTCAGCGGTATTGCTGTAAGACAGGACTCGTTCAGGGCAGCTGTTGTACTAAAAATCGAATTCCTCAAGGGGACTGTTTTTTAGTCGATAAGAATCGGTGTATTATGTTACAATTATAAAATAAGTCGTGTCTTACGCACGCTGTGATTGGTCAGTTACCGTGTTTATATCAGGCTATATAACGTGGATGGATTACGCCATCGTGATACGCCATCAATTAGCCATCATACGCCATCAATTAGCCATCATACACCATCAATTAGACATCATACACCATCAATTAGCCATCATACACCATCAATTAGACATCATAACGCCATCAATTAGCCATCACCGCGCCATCATACGCAGTAAGGAGAATTTACGTGTTAATAAAAAATATATTTGTACATTTTATTGGCTTTCTACAGGTTATTTTATAAAAGAAATAGAAAACATTTTTATCCGTGTTCCCATACGTTATATAAACACTCGTGGAAGTTTGGGAGAACTCAAAATCGCGTGGAAACACTTGCCCCCCACTATGATTTCTCATTCTCCCAAACTTCCACTCGTGTTTATATAACTGTATGTAAACACTAGTTTACATTTCTTAAATATTAATCATATAGAGGGCAAAATTACTCGAATATGATTGGTTAACGAGGAGGGCATTTTTCCTAAATTCAAGGCAGAATTACTTGTACCTGATTGGTGGAGACGCCAACGGGAAACCCCAGGGTGGGGGGACGGGCTACCCACGGGGATATTGACTTTTGGGGGAAAAATTCGTCAAATTCCCCTGCAGTAGAATAGCTTTTTTGGTCAAAATACCCCTCTCTGGGGAAATATCAAGTGCTAAAATATAGGATTTAAATTAAATTCAAGTAACGTAAAAAGCCCTGCTTACTAGTATTGGAACCAAGTGTAATTTTGCTTGTCAAAAGAATTAAAATTACACATGTTTGACTCAATAAAGTTTGTTGTAATGTACCGTTTACTTTCAGTGGATTGTATAGTTGTTTTTCACGCTTGGCTTGACATTTAGCTGGCTTCCTCATGTTCACTTGTGTAGCTAACTTATTTATGAATACATTTTGCCCTCCATATGATTAACAGGTAATCACATGGTTCCTTGTAAAATTAAGGTTTAATTTCACTTGTGTTTTCAAAGTTTCACAAATTGCCAATTTTGTGAAACTTTCACAATTTTGTGAAACTTTGAAAACACGCGTGAAATTAAACCTAAATTTTCCTCGGCCCCATGCGATATTACCTATACTTATTTGCAAATATATTTTTACACCAGAATTACGCAGAATTAGCCTGGTACACCAATATATTTGTCGTGCAAATTACTTGACATAAATAAACAATATTTTTTAATTAGCCTTACAAGTTACAATTATCTTGTATTATATTGATTATATTTTATTTTATTGAACATTTATTTCATCGGGTTTTGTATAACACCTGTTGATTAATTTACTTTGTAGGTGAAGTAAAGAGGATGAACCTTTTTCAGTCCTTGAATGATGCCATGGACATTATATTATCATCTGATGAATCTGCTGGTTAGTTTACCTGAAATCTGACTTGTTGTGTAGGTTAATTTAAAGTTAATATTTCACATTTCACTGAACTTGTTGCTATAAGTTCACGGCAACGGCTTCTGCTTGTCAGTCAGTTAGAGTACTGGTCCCTAGCCAGAAGGCCTTGAAATTGCGTTTTTTTCGCAACTGTCCATGGTTGCATGGATCTCAATGTATATGATTCGACACTCGTAATTTACCATAACTGGAGCAATCGTAATTTACCATAACTGGAGCAATTATAGAATACCCGTCCACTTTTGAAACCGCATTTAAAGGCAGAAATACAAATCAGGTTGCTCCAAAATATCTTTAAATATATAAATGTAGAAAGTTTATATTGTGTGTAGTTGTTGATTGTTAGCAAATTGAAAGGGTTTTTTTAAAGAACGAAGCAATTGTATATGATGAACTTTCCGTAATCTGACACTTAATATATATGCAAATAGTAAATAACTTTTCCTTCATCTGACTTCATGTGTGGTTTCAACATTGACTGTCATATCAGCTATGTTGGATGAAATGTTGTGAAATGTCACAAACAAAGATTTTGTTTGTGTCATCCAATGTGGCCGCATACCTTCAAGGTATTGGTTGAAAACCTGCACTTACAGAGCAAATATAATAGCTCTGCTACATACCAAGTTACTATACTGTTGGCTACACCCACTCAACACTCACACAGGGGCATTATAACACTCACATAGTGACATTGTTAAAAGGAATTTCATATTAATTGATTAATTGCATGGGGAGAGAGAAAAATATAAAAATATGTGGAATTTCAAATATGTGCCGGGTAGGTCATTGACTGGTAAATTATTCATCTATGACTGACAGTAAATTTCTTTCGTAAAAATGTTCATGCACATAGTGGTTTTTATGGAACTTTTTCAGAATATGTTGCATTTACAATTGTTCCAAGAATCGTCTCGTGTGTCTAACATTGTTGCACAAGCCTTATGCCACACAAGCATGCCCACTCTCTCCTGTGACTCTAGCATACACTTGTGCAATACCCCCATGATAAAAAGCAGTGCCGTTTATTGTGAATATGGAAAACAATTGTTCTGTCTGTCAGCATCCAAACACTAATAATCACGTTGTTCAGAAAGAACAATGAGTGTCATGAAATAGGAAACAAAAAAACAAAGATGACCAGCAACAATTATCTTTGACCAGCAACGATGACCAGTAGATTTCCAATGTAGATTTCCAGTGGGTAAAGCAATGTGTTTTCATTATGTGTTGTAATCTGTAGTTATATTTGGGGAAGATGTCGCTTTTGGTGGAGTCTTTCGTTGCACTGTTGGTCTTAGAGATAAGTATGGTAAGTGTCTATCATGATTGCTAGTTAGGTTTTACAAATCCAATCTCAATAAGCAAATTTGTTAACTAATTTCCAATTGCTCATCAAATAAATATTGCAACATTGGTTTTAGGAAAAGCCAGAGTTTTTAACACGCCACTTTCCGAACAAGGCATTGTGGGATTTGGCATTGGCTTGGCAACTGCTGGGGCAACTGCTATAGCAGAAATCCAATTTGCTGATTACATATTTCCTGCCTTTGATCAGGTAAGCATGCCATATACTATAAGTATTGGTGTGTTTATGTATTTTAGAATTGGTGATGTGACACATCTTTGAGTATTGGTGATGCTCAGTGATGTGACACTGAAGGTAGACAGTCTTCTGTGGATAGGAAGAATTGAAGATGTTGAAAGGATGGACAGTGACAATTGGATGAAGGTCTAGGGAAATTGTTATGGAAGGTAAAGGAGGGAGAGGTAGACCACAAAAGACACTTGTGATCTTAAAGATATGGGAATACAGTGTGACCTAGCTCAGGATAGAGGGAGAAACAGACTACAGAAGATACTGGATGAGGTTGTGTATGGTGATCTTAAAGCTATGGGAATACAGTGTGACCTACTGTAGCTCAGGACAGAGGGAGAGACAGACCACAGACGACACTGGATGAGGTTGTGACACTAGATGAGGTTGCGCATGGTGATCTTAAAGCTATAGGAATACAGTGTGAGCTAGCTCAGGACAGAGGTCTAGGGAGATGGTTATGGAAGGTAAAGGAGGGAGAGATAGACCACAGAAGACACTGGATGAGGTTGTGCATGGTGATCTTAAAGCTATGGGAATACAGTGTGTCCTAGCTCAGGACAGAGGGAGAGACAGACCACAGAAGACACTAGATGAGGTTGTGCATGGCGATCTTAAAGCTATGGGCATACAGTGTGACCTAGCTCAGGACAGAGGGAGAGACAGACAACAGAAGACACTGGATGAGGTTGTGTATGGTGATCTTAAAGCTATGGGAATACAGTGTGACCTAGCTCAGGACAGAGGGAGAGACAGACAACAGAAGACACTGGATGAGGTTGTGTATGGTGATCTTAAAGCTATGGGAATACAGTGTGACCTAGCTCAGGACAGAGGGAGAGACAGACCACAGAAGACACTGGATGAGGTTGTGTATGGTGATCTGAATGAGGTTGTGTATGGTGATCTTAAAGCTATGGGAATACAGTGTGTGACCTAGCTCAGGACAGAGGTCTAGGGAGATGGTTATGGAAGGTAAAGGAGGGAGAGATAGACCACAGAAGACACTGGATGAGGTTGTGCATGGTGATCTTAAAGCTATGGGAATACAGTGTGTCCTAGCTCAGGACAGAGGGAGAGACAGACCACAGAAGATACTGGATGAGGTTGTGCATGGTGATCTTAAAGCTATGGGCATACAGTGTGACCTAGCTCAGGACAGAGGGAGAGACAGACAACAGAAGACACTGGATGAGGTTGTGTATGGTGATCTTAAAGCTATGGGAATACAGTGTGACCTAGCTCAGGACAGAGGGAGAGACAGACAACAGAAGACACTGGATGAGGTTGTGTATGGTGATCTTAAAGCTATGGGAATACAGTGTGACCTAGCTCAGGACAGAGGGAGAGACAGACCACAGAAGACACTGGATGAGGTTGTGTATGGTGATCTGAATGAGGTTGTGTATGGTGATCTTAAAGCTATGGGAATACAGTGTGTGACCTAGCTCAGGACAGAGGTCTAGGGAGATGGTTATGGAAGGTAAAGGAGGGAGAGATAGACCACAGAAGACACTGGATGAGGTTGTGCATGGTGATCTTAAAGCTATGGGAATACAGTGTGTCCTAGCTCAGGACAGAGGGAGAGACAGACCACAGAAGATACTGGATGAGGTTGTGCATGGTGATCTTAAAGCTATGGGCATACAGTGTGACCTAGCTCAGGACAGAGGGAGAGACAGGCAACAGAAGACACTGGATGAGGTTGTGTATGGTGATCTTAAAGCTATGGGAATACAGTGTGACCTAGCTCAGGACAGAGGTCTAGGGAGATTATTATGGAAGGTGAAGGAGGGAGAGATCGGACAGACCACAGAAGACACTGGATGAGGTTGTGCATGGTGATCTTAAAGCT